>JANIJG010002800.1:0-34149 GCA_024611175.1 Megaceryle torquata | reverse complement strand
CAAAAACAACAAACACAAAAAAAAAAAAAAACCCCCCACCCCCCCCCCCAAAAAAAAACCCCCAATCCCAAAAAACAAACAATCAAACCCCCCAAAAACAACCAAAAAAACAAAAAAAAAAAAACCCCACCACCACAAAAACATCAAAACAGCAAATCAAACAGGACATCGCCCAGGATTGTCATTGAGCAGATATATTTTGACCTTTTGGACATTTTCAGGTTTTACAGATCCATTTAAGATGAGACAGGACTATTCTGACATATTTATAATGAACTTCTTGCATGTCACAGAATTATATCTAGAGGGTTTTTTTATTCCATGTCTGCTAGAAAAAACCCTCATTCTTAATAGAATTATTTTAGGTGTTAGGTTTCCCTTTGTAATTTGTTCCACAAGGTACTTATTACCACTGTTAAAAATATAAATTAATTTCTAGTCTGAATTTGGCAGGTTTGACATTCTATTCATCAGGTCTTAGCAGGCTCTTGTCAGATAAAGAAATTCTGCATTGGGAGAAGTCACTTCCTGTGTAGATGCTTGTAGATTTATGACCAAATCTCTCTTCTTTAAATTAAATAAGATTTCTGTAATCTATAAAACAGGTTTTCCAGTTCTTACCTTTTTTTTTTTTTTTTTTTTTTTTTTTTGGTGGTTGGGTGGGCACAGAATAGGCCACATTACTATATATCTTCCCCAACTCTTATTCTCTACCTCTGCACTACAATCTACAGATCTACATTTGTAAATATGAAAACCTTTTTTGAGACAGTCATTTTGAAGAACAGTGCTAACTTCTAGCTAAAATTCATCAACAATTATATTCTGCTTGAAATAAGGGAAGTTCTTCCATCCTCCAACCCTCGCACAAGGAACAAGAGAGAAAGTTCTGGACAAGTTAAGAAACATGCACCCAAAGCAAAGAAACAGATAAAACCTTCTGAGGGCTCAATTTCTGTAATCATTGCACATACAGAGATCCTACTTAGTGTTCCAAATATTTAGGGCCAACTACTTACATAGCCCAGTACAGTTCCTTACAAGGATGATTTTTCTTATTTCTATAGGTGTCTTTTGTTTGAAAAGTTCTAGTAACAGCTCAGGACTTAATTATCTTCTCATAACTAATGGCTATAACCTATGCAAATCCTGAAACACACAAAAGTCTTTATTTTAAATTAAATTAACTGCCTTGCCTCATGCTCTTCTGCCTGCAGAGGAGCCCTGAACTGGTTTTGGATGCACAGATTTTTTTCCCCACTGTATTGTATACAAAGCACATACTGCCGGTGAATATCTACCTGAGATCAGAATCAGACACTATAACTTTGATAAACGCATCTGGGGAAGAAAAGGTTAATAGATACAAACCCACATGTGACAGGTATGGTTTTGAGAAGACATGAACCTCAAAGCAGCTAGGAGATCCCAAGTGTAAACCATAGAATTTGCAATCAAAGCCAATTCAGATTCCAACCATTAAACAGAAAAAGGGAGATGAGTATAACCAAAAGTAGTAAGATAACTGATCACACATAGACCTGTGATTTTGATGCTTGGAATCTTCATTCATTAATCAGCTGAAAGAACAAGTTTATTGGTTGCTAATGAGATAATAGTTCCAGTGACAGAATTCCTAACCAAATAACCATCTTGTTCAGCATTATTGATTTGTCCCTACCCTATATATTTACCAGTGGTATGAAAGTGTTTGCCTGGATGCAATTACCACTTCAGATATGCAAGCTGTGAAGAAATTTCAAAATAAATTCTTGCACCTCCCTAAGAACTCTGCAGTGAATTTAGTTTTGTTTCCTGTGCTGACTACAATGTCAACAGAAACTACATTCCAGAAATAGACCTAGAAATGAATCAAGACTCTACTAACTTTAGTATTCTTTATTATAGTAACAATTAGACACCTTCAGTAGGGGTGGCCATTGGCATGGTCTTTATTCAGGCCTATCTTTTTCAGCCACATTTTGAGTTTTGAAATTATTTAATCCAAAAGCTAAGGCACTTGTGTTACTGGAAAACAGGGCTACAAAAAGGTAGTTCTTGTGAATCCCAAACAGCAGCAGTCTCTCCTCAAGTGCTTGGGTGGCTTAGAAGGTAAAAGTGGGATGCATACCAGTAGTACCTGTTGCACAATTTCTAGGATGAGGATGGATCCCTGCTCTCTGTATAGTAAGCATGTTGCTTTATAATATTAGCTAAACTGACTGAAACCAGAGGGTTGCAATAATTGTGACCCAGAATTTAAACCTTGTCTGCCCATCACTGAAAGCACACGACTTCATAGGCACTTGTTTGTTACCAATTATTCACTGACTCCCATTTTCCTACACTTTTCAGTGCTCCTGCTGAATTGCTGAATAGGGAAAGAATTCACCACCTTCACGGATCTCATAATCCCTGACAAAGTAAATGTCCCTGCCACTGTGTTGCTGCTAAGTACAAAACTGGTCTGACCAGCTTCAACCCCAATGGCTGCAACCTGTTCTGCCTGAGAATTTTACTCCTTGATCTAATCTTGGTTTTATTTACAGTCATACTTCAAATTAAAAGTAGAATCTGGCTTACTCTTGCTCTTCTGAAGACCTTGACATTTTCTCCCTTGTCACAGAATAGTTTCAAGAAATAGGGCCAGATTTACTTCTGGATTATATTGGTGTAAATCACTGGAATCAGTGAACTTGCATCCTTGCTAATATCCCACTTCAATATTTAGATTCTACAGTTTCATGTGAAGTCAGACAGGTCACAGAAACACTGCACAAGTGAATGCCCAGATTTTCACATGGCTTAAACTGGCATCGTGTGACCAGTGCCAGAGTAGCTATTAGCAAATAAAATTGCAGCCTAAAATCGTAGCTGCAAATTTCACACTAGATTTCATGACAGTACACAGCACTACATTAAGTGCAGAGGCTTGGGAAAAACATGCAATGCACCTTTGTGACCTTCCCATGAGGAAAATCAGTAAATATTTTTAAGAACTGAGGAGACAAAGACAGAATTTTAAGCCATCATCTTCAAAAATGTAATTGGCTTGAGCACATATATTTCCTCTTCTCCAGTTCAGACTAGAATTTCAAGCATGGACCACTCACAGTTCCAATCAAATCAAGAGGGAAGTTCACATATTCATCCTGTGGACAAGTAACAAACTATTTATTCCTAGCGGGATCTTTAAAACAGAAACACCAAAAGGGAGTGGCTCCTTCTGATAGGTGTGATTCACGACCATGGGAAAGTACCAGGTTCAGAGAGTTATGTTAAACAGGGACAAATGTAAGAGACAGGATTTAAAGCATCAGTTCAAACTGTAATACTGCTCCAATAAAGCCAAATTACATTTCTGTTTAAAGATAAATAAAACAATAAATAAGGCATTAAAATCCTATATAATACATCATACTTTATATATATATAATATACTGCTATTTCTTAGTATATAAGTACTGACAAATGATAGCAGTACTTTGAAACAGAAGTTCTTTCTTTAACCGTTAACATTTTACAGTGTAGCATTATGAAATGTTTGTGGAAGAAGTGAGGGAGCATTTATTTCCAGGTAGTCCTTCAGAAAATAACATTGATATGTAATTCTTCAAGTAGAACAAGCTATGCATTGGAATTCTTTGCACTGTCATGGAGACTTTACCTTTAACAGCAACTGGTACTTTGTGATTCTCTGGACTGGCTTTAAGAGATAAGCATCTAGTGAGAGCTTATGATCCAATTTACGCTGACATTCCTGTAAGATACAACAGGGAAGAAAAATACAATTATTTCTTGAAACACAGGCAAGACACCAAGATCATTATCATTTGGTAATCTGAGGATTATATGCCTGTGAATTAATTGAGAAAGAAATTTGTTCCATCTACATAGGAGTTGCCAGATTACTCATGCCACAGTGAAAATATATCTAAACAAGAGCTAATGTTTAGGTTCAACCTAGTGTCAAAATCTGGCATGCCCTGCTTATGAGATTGCAATCATCTGGGGTTTGCAAAGAAGCAAGCACTTCTTTGGTTTGGGTATAGCCTGGAGAGTTAGGCTCCCATCCAGGAAATTTAACTACTATTCTCACTATCTAGTCTCTTGTAGAGAGCACCTTGATACATACTGAGCACCTGCCACCAGTATGAGAAGCATGCAGAAAAGTCTGTATATTGCTCTAAATTTTCTAAAGAAAGAAGAGATACGGAAGAAAAACAAGCTTTGATGGTCTTGCACAGCTAGTCTGCAATGAAATTCCACCTGAAAAAAGATGCTGTCTCCACACTGCCTCCAGAGAGCTTCGGACCTTGGTTTGTTCTGACAGTATTTTTCATATATTTGAAGGTCCTCTTTCTGAAAAAAAAAAAAAAAAAAAAAAGGAGAGTTTAAGTAAGGTAAGAAAAAAGAATCCACAGAGCATCTGCCTTGAGTCAAACTTTTTCTTACCTTATGCCTTAACACATGAAGTAATTAATACATAGGGATAACTCTCTATGTAAAAATACACTGAAGTTACCAAACATGCTTTTTCCCTCCTGTAAAGATAAAGACTTCTGAAACTGAGATTTTTTTTAGACACTTTTTGCACAAAGCAAGGAAACTGCAGACTGGAAGACACTTAATTGCAAGCCTGTCATCTTCCAGGGAGGGGAACAGGTGGTTTAAAAACAACAACAAAATAACATTAGCAGTGTAATTTTTTTTTAACAATACTGGCACAGACTGGTAACTGCCAACAAAGCTCACCACTTAGCTAATGTTTACATGTTCAAAACAGTACAGACTCTCAATAGTACAAGGATTAATTAAAAAGTAGTAAGTTCATCTTGCTGATGTCCCAGGCGAGGCAGGGAGAAGTACTTAAAACTCTGCCCTATCCAAATTAGAAGTGGGTGGATTCACTTGACCTCTGTTTACCTTTGACTACGCTCCAGGTGCTTTCACTAAATTCCATGGCAAAAATCTCACTGACTTCAATGAAAACAAAGGCAATATCTATAAAAGCCCAGAGAAGTGTATTTTGAGCTCCATGGGCTGTATGGGGAATACAGACAGACAGACAGGCATTCCTCTGCCAGGTTCTTGGCTCACTGACTGTGCACACGTTGGCACAAAAGCCCTTCATCTAGGTGCCTATGGAGCAGTCCCCTATGCATCCCTGAGCTGGGCTGGCTCAGCCTGGCTGTGGCTGACCAGCTGGGAGCTTCCCATCTTTGTCTGCACCTATCCTGGTGGACGTGACCTCAGTGAATCAAAGACAACACCAGAAATAAATCTCAGGATTTCCTGTCTCTTGCCTTTGTGTTTTCAGCCCACTACACAGTGCCTTGCGGGGCAGGAAAAGCATCTTCTTCTGTAGAGAGTTAGTAGAAGTCAGAATTGCTGCTGTCTTCCTCTATAGACCTATACTGATGTCACCCTGATGACTCAGATGTGAAAGCAGAGCTATGCCATGTTAACACCTTACTGTGTTAAGGATTATGCAATACAAAAAGCTCCTTTGCAACTGAAGTATTTATGATGCTGTTCTAAAATAAATGCAGTGTTTTCTTCACACAACTAGAATTGTTTGTACATGTTCCCTTGGAGGGAAGTTAGCAGGGGGTAAAACCCACAAAACTAGAAGTAATAATAAAGTGCAATCAAGTATCACAATTCATTCTTGGCCCACAGAAACCTAATTGGATGGGGCAAGAAGAACAGAGGCAGCGACAATCAAAAGCACTCTTAGGGGTATGAGTAAAGTACCAATTTAAATTTAAAGAAAAAGTACAATAAACATCAATTTACCAGTAAACTGTCATAGTGGAACCACCATAAGTCAATTAAATCTTCTGCCTAAATCAGTGACACCTGCTCAGACTTTAAACACAGCTTTAAATATAATATTCTCAGGAATAGGAAATTCCTGATGAAATTATTAGGGCCAAATTCTAAAATACCAAGAAATAATTAATTGACAAATTACTCAAATTCCAGTCTTAAATGCTCCACACATCTCTATTTTCATATCTAGAGACTTCTTGCTGGTAGTTTATATCATGTTCATCTCTTCTGCAATATTTTCCCTTTCCACAGTGATTTGCATCCAAAGATCTTTCTCAGCTTTCATGCACATGCCTGTATTGGGTTTGTATGACAAGGGTTTGGTAGCAGGGAGGGCTACAGGGGAGGCTTCTGTCACAAGCTGCCAGAAGCTTCCCCTGTGTCCGATGGAGCCACTGAGGGGGAGAAGGTAGAGAAATCTGGAGTAAAGTTAAGTCCAGGAAGAAGGGAGGGATGGGGGGGAAGGTGTTTTAAGATTTGGTTTTATTTCTCATTATCCTACTCTGATTTTGATTGGCAATAATTTAAAATATTTCCCCAGGTCAAGTCTGTTTTGCCTGTGATGGCAATCGGTGAGTGATCTCTCCTTGTCCTTACCTCAACGCATGAGCCATTTGTTCTGTTTTCTCTCCCCTGCCCAGTTGAAGAGGAAGAGTGATAGGGCAGCTTTGGTGGATACCTGGCATCCAGCCAGGGTCAGCTCACCACAGGCATTTAGGCACAGTTCCAATTATCTTTGTTGGCTGCTGATTTATGAATAAATTTTGCTTCAGATTAAGATTTAGCCCTTTGAATCCATCTCACAGGTTACTGGTTGGCTGCTACACAGTCCTTTTACAGCATCCTTTCCTAAATGATTCTTTCTCCCTGAATGACCAAAGGCCCCAACTGCTGGCCCCCATTAAATTGTTTTCTTTTTCCAAGGTTAGCAATATGAGTAAGTAAACAGTGGTAATTCACAGTGAGTCACTCCTGCCAGGCACCTCACCTGGCACATGTTGGTAAGCAGTCTGACACACCTTTTGTTTTTCCCTGGGCATTTTTTCCTTGGTTTGGTAAGCTTTCCTTCTTTCCAGCCCTATGTTTAGCAGATCAGCCCAGAGTGCATCCCTTTTCCTGCTGATAAAGCACTAGAAGACCCATCCTGCAAGGCATCAACACACATTCCTTCTCAGCATTCGTGCAGAGAAGTGTGTGCAGAGTGCCACACAGCGCTTTAAGCAAAGTCAAGCATCTTGGTGATGGTGTAATAGCTGTCATGTGGGCAAAATTGAGCTGACTTACTTGTAATTTAGTTTATATGAAGATCATGCTCTAACAAGATCAGTCAAAGTGGGAAGGAGGACAAGAGGGGGCATTTCTTTTCCAATTGATTCTGCTACTGTGTTCCAGGACAGAAGTCAGGGAGGAGAAATAGTCTAGGACTCCACAGACAGTTTCTGCCATCACCCGAGAAGAAGTGTTCACATCCATGGTGACAGCTAACCACATGGCACTGGTGGAAGTGGGAGGGTGTGTGAGGACATGGCAGTGGAATGACTGGCAGAGTATGAAGGGACTCAGGCACAGGATGTCCCACTTCAGCTCCCAAGATGCTTTCAAGCAGCTCTAGAATCTGGGCTGAAAAGTCTTAGTGTGATCAGACAGTAATATTATTCAAGTATGAATCAAAAAATCAGTCTGCTTCTAATCACAGGCCCACCACAACGTTGTGGTAGGATGGTTACACCCATAAAAGAAGAAGAAATGGAGAAGTGAGTTTGCAACAATGTCAGTTTCCTCACAGAACTCAGCATCACCTTGAAGAGCAGCCATTTCAGTTTCCCCCACACCAAAGCAAGCACGGTCATAACTCATGGGCAAGCCAGAAGTCTCTGCTCAGCAGGAAAACGAAAAAAGCTGCCAAATCATGGGGAACACAAACACACAACCAGGCATTTGTTTATGCCTCCTAAAGGCAGTCCAACAGAAACAACGAATTTCTGGACTTTATGTGGCTTCTTCTAAAAACAGAACATAAGGGCAAGTTCTTGAATCAAAGGTGCTACTGTGTGAGCAGTGACACCTTGAGAGAGAGGTTTTTGCTTTCTTAGCGCGAAATTTGAAACGGGGAGAAAGCAAATGCATCATTTAACCTCTTATCCAATAGATTTAGTGTTGTTTGAGTAGGTCACAGAAACTGATACACAAAGGTGATAGAGGGACTGATTTTCTTCCACTTCACAGCTGAACCATAACTTTATTGCTGCTGATTTCATATAGTGAGAATATTGTGATTTCATATAGTGAGACTGGGGCTCAACAGCTGTTTTCATAGACAGACATAAGCTACAATATTTAAACATAGCATTTTAACTTCCTGCAAAATTACGGGATCAATTCCATATCAAAAATTTATTCTTAGCTTCAAATCCAGGGATATTTGCAACGTACAGACTATTTTGTGCTCCTTGGATTTCAAAGGTCTGCATTCTTCAAAGACTGTTTGCCCTATTTTGCATAATGATTTCACCACAGCATTTTCCTGCTCAGCATCTGAATCTTAGTATAACAACATATTCCTTAGTAGTGTCATTTACTCAATGTCCAAATGCTGGCTGTTAAACAGAAAATTATTCAATGGACTTATAATCACATTTACACTCGTATGATGATCTTCACCCTGACCCATTTGTAAACTGGGGGCATAGCCTTCAGAAGTATCATGTGTTTATAATTCCCACTGACATCTTAAGAGATGTGGCAGTGTTCAACCCATTTGACAATTGGGATATGCATGTTTCATTCAAATCTGTCTGCATTTCATGCAGCACCTTGTTAAAAAAGGATTTAACATGTACCCTGGAAAAGCAGACAATGCTAGATGCAGTATACAGTAGAAGTAGGAGGTACCTTTGACTACAGTGAAGAGGACAAATTTTCCCATTTCTCATTTCCTGTGCAAAACACAGAATCTCATTTAATCAGTTTTGTCAGGCTATTAAAACAGTAGCAACTCACCAAAACAGGTTTTTTCTTAGTAGGGTCTCTGAATGAGTGCTATATAAACAATTTTTGTTATGTAACCTTTTGTTATGTTACAGGAAGCAGAACTAACAGTCACGTTAACTGGTAGGGGTAGTGGAGGAGGGACATGACTGAGAGCTCTCAGAGGAGAGAGCTGCAGAGCTTAGGCACTGAAAGTCACTAGAAACAAAGACACTTGCATTTGACCAAAGCCACCACTGTTTTCTCAAACTTGGCTCACTCTGCTTCTAAACAGACACCCCTCACCATTCCACACAAGGAGAAGAATCCCACTTGGTTGTAGAATTCTGTGAACAAGTAAAGGAATCAACCTCACAGTCTGTTATGGAGCTGGTAGGGTTTCACCCCACAAGGAAGGTGGTAGACTCTACTGGACCAGTTCTAGGGGAGTAAGTCTCCTGAATGGTGCAGAGAAGAGAGGTAAGACAGGAACCAGAGGTACTGTCTGCACTCAGAGCTATCTGCTGTGATACTGTTCTCTAGGGTGGTGGCTGAGGTACACCAGACTGCTGGTAGAGGTTTGTCTGATACGAGAAGCACATTAAACTTTTGGATCACAAATTATTTTTTTTTTTAAACCAGGGCTTAAAATACATTAGTAAAACACTGGTATCAGACCTCTTCCTGTCAGTAAACCAGGTAAAGGTTCAGATTTCAGAATACACACTTGTTAACTGTGTCTTAATTTGGCAATATCTGCTTATGTGTGTTTTCCTCATTCAGAAAAGCAATCAGAGTGAAAGGACAGGAGAAAATCTGTAAGCACAGTAGGATAAGACCATAGATATTCATACAAACCTGCAGAAGGATTCACTTACTCTTTTCAAAAAGCATCGCGCAAGAAGCTCAGGGTTTTCAATGCAATTTTCTATCTCCTTAAGGAAAATCCTGAGAGAGAAAGGAAAGCAAACAGTAATGTAACATCCCACTCATACTGTGTACAAGCTTCTGTGTAAATCCAGCTTAATGCCTGTGTTTTTGTAGTAAGGGGTTCAATGGGGAAGGTAACAATTCTGACACACAAACATATTATATATATTTTAGAAAAATGGGATGTGGTTCACAGCTGATTGCCTGAATCACCAATATTATCACATTTTCATCTGCTCACAAGCATCTGATACATCTGGTTCCTCTGGCTGTTGAGATTTATTTCCAATACGTAGCCCAAACACCTGCTTCCCATTTGGGGATGAGAATTTTTCAGAACAGCTAGAAAAGACAGAAAAGCTCTGTCAGATGTAGTTGCTTAATCAGCAAGCAGTGAAAATATAGGATGTAGTCCAAATGCTTCTGCAGTGGCAGTCAATGCACTAAGCCTTTAGGGAAATACCAGGCTTGCAAAGGGAGGGGAATGCCATTATCCAATTGGAAGACACATTCTTTCAAAACAGTACATAAACTGGGAAAATAAAAAATAAATCTAGTACGTATCAGCTACTCTGGCATAATATTTAAACTTACAAAAGAGGGATTTTAAAATTTATTTTGTTCAACTGTTTGTTACATCCTACAAGCAATTATTATCCAAAAGAATTCTTAAATTCTCACTTTGGCTACAGCCAGTCTCACTTACTCAAGGCTAGGAAAAGCAGGAAATGCACAGAAGTAGCCCTAAGCTTTGTGTTTTGAAAGAGGATCAAAGAGAGGTTTATCTTGTTCATAGTTGGTATTCTGTAGTTATGGGCTCTAAATCACCTTGTCCACAGTGGGCACAAGACTTCTGGAAAGGTTTATAATCACGTGAAGGATAAAATTCCTTAAGAAAAGTGCTATCAAATATATTAGGTCTTCTGATGTGATAACAGAAATATAGGACAAATAAGCTGAACACTAAGTAAACTTCCCCACAGAGGAGTTTTGCCAGAGAAAAAACATCACGATTTAGTCCTGTGACATCTACCAGTGCACCAAGAGGCAGTAGAATACTCGCCACTAGGGATATCCAAAATGGATAATGCCAGGGAAATCACCAAGAAATGCACAAAATGTGCTGGAATGAGTGCAGAGGAGGGCAACAAAGCTGGTGAAGAGCCTGGAGAATAAATCTTAGGAAGAGTGATTGAAGGAGCTGGGACTGTTTAGTTTGAGGAAGGGGAGACCTCATCACTCTCTACAACTACCTGAAAGGACATTGTAGAGAGGTTAGTGCTGGTCTCTCCTCACAGGTAATTAGCAATAGAACAAGAGGAAATGGATTCAAGCTGCAACAGGGTAGGTTTAGACTGGATATTAGGGAAAAAAATTTTCACAGAGAGAGTAGTCAGACACTGGAATAGGCTGCCCAGGTAGGTGGTTGAGTGACTGTTCCTGGATGTGTTTAAGGGTCGTTTAGATGTGGTGTTGGGGGGACATGGTTTAGGGGGGAACTTTGTAGAGTTAGTGGTTGGACTTGATGATCCCAAGGGTCTTTTCCAACGTGAATGATTCTATGATTTTATGAAAAAGGATATCATCTTTCACAAAAAAAAGCTGTTCTCCGCACATGGATTTTATACAACACATAGATAGGCAAAGTGAGAATGACTTTTCCTGCCTGAGCATGTGCGAGTATGACAAAGCACCCCACATAAAGGGAGTAGAAATGTCAGTAGCACCCAAAGGCACAGGACACCCGCCAGTTCCCACATGCCTGTTGTGGAAATCGTAGATTTCTGGGAGGTTCCCAAAAAGAATTTCCTTCTTGTTCTGGAGTGCAGATGGAATCAGATGTACCAAATTGGGATTGTCCATTTCTGAAGCATAGCCCTGCAGAGAAGAGTGGAAAATAAAACCAGTCTGTTTTTACCAGGGAAGTACTGTGCCTGAGACACTGAAAAGCCCTAATGTCTATGTGCTCTTTGTTCTCAGCAGCCTTTGTATGCTTCTCCTATGCCCACTGCTTTGTTACTCCCATGAATTTCTGACACTTCTAATTTTCCCCAAAGCTTTTACCCCTGATAGTTGTGCTAACACATTTTTAACCAAAAATTAACTGATTACTGGATTAACAAAAAAAGATTAAATTATGTCCCTAGTGTTCAAAAGCCGTTTTGGTCATGTAGGGATGGAAACTGCCAAGTTTGACAGTCACATATCTTTCTGCCACATTGCTTCACTGCAAAAGAGTTTGGATTTATTTGTTGAACTGTGGTATCTGGCTTGATCATTCGGTTGTTTCTTGTAGAAACTGGATTGTGTTTCTTCAATAAAAACTTTGAGAGAAGAACATTCTGAGTGCAGATTTTAAACTCAAGAGTAATATATTAATTATGAGAGCTGTCAGCTCCCACAGATCAAATCCAATGAAGAAGCAACCACATGGCTGTAAAAAGAAACTACACAGTCCTCCAAGTCTGACCCAAACACAAGCATGACTGAGCCCTACTCAGTCTCCACCCTCCCACAGACTAGAGACCTCAGACTCCACAAACACAGAGTATACTGGTATCCTATGAGTTTCAAAAGCTCAAGAGTTTTGTATTTGCATTTTGAGCTTCTCTTTTCTGTGTTCAGTCACTACATGGGACAAGAAACAAGAGGGGGAAGAGGGCCTTCTTCTTTTACAATAATTTTCTAAATTTACATTCACAGAAATTTAATGTCTGGCCTCATGGAAACCAAGGGTGATGCTTCCGAAGCCTATTGATGATATTTTGAAAAGGCACATTATTAACTATTCCTCTGCCTGTATCTTTGAGAACCATGCAGCCTTTATCACTCTGTGGGCTGGGGTCAGAAAAGGTGCTGCATCCTTTAAGCCCTGAGGAAAGATGTTCAAAACATCCTTCACATTTTCCATCTCCAAGGCTGAACTATCTTGCTAACGGACCCTGTGTACTATAAACAGAGGTGGGAGGTGAGAGTTTTCAGCCCATGAAGGATGTCCACCTGCAGTGCTAGAGGTTAAGCAACACACATCATTACAGAAGTTTCTTACCTCTATTATACTTTGAAGTTCTTCTACATAAACCCGTTCTGTTTCTATCAGCTCATTGATTATGTGGCTAAAAAAGAAGAAAGGTGGAAAGTTATAGTGTTTATCAACAGTTCAACAAAGCACACGAGGGAAAAAAAAAACAGTTTTCCTTGCATATTCCTGTTTATGCCTCTGACTATAGGAAAAAAAAAAACAAACCCAGAACCCTCCTGTGACATCTCCAAAGGTCATTTCTCCATACTTCAACATTGTGCCTTGTTGATAGGCTTAAAAGTCCTAAACATCCCTTAGACTAATTTTTCAGCTCATTTCAAACTTGGTTGCTTCTGTTCTGCTTCATCTTGGTTGCTTCTGTTATTTTTATACCTACAAATCTGAATAAAAAGATTAAAAATGCTCTAAGAAGGCAAACAAAAAAAGGTTTCCTCTTCTAATAATAACTAACAGTACTCAGTAAAAGGGAGTTACCTTTTGCAAGGCTATGCTACATTTCTGTTTTGCTTTCTTTTGTAAAATAAACACAATTGATGATTAGGCTTCCTTTCTATAATACATTGTGAAAAGAGGCAACAGGATGATGTCAGAAGTCTGAAAACATGAAAGTAAGTTAGAGTAAAATATTTATACTATATTTTGGCTTTTCATTTCTAATAATAGTTCAATGCTTCTAGGTAATTTGGAGACATATATCTTGAAGATGGCTGATTCATTTCACAGAAGTATTCACTTTCAAACAAATAACTAATTAGATTTTAAAATAAAATTGCATTAAATTCTTCAACTTTTTTATGCACAAGTATTATTTTTATTATTACTTTTATGCATCCATATTGTCAAGAAAAAGTTCCCTTCAATACCCTCATGAACAAAGTTTTCAAGGTAACTCAGAGGTTTGAGCAGTTTCTCCAAGTAGAAGAGGACTAATGCTTAGTATTCCTTTCCTGCTCCATGCTCTTCAATAGTCTGTAACCACACAGGTCCATCAAGCAAGAAGACCATCAGAAGGACTCTAGGGACTAATGTCTAGAGGAACTGGAGTATGGCCAGCCATAAGCAGCACACAACCTGAGGCTAGTCCAGTGTAGGCAACTACTGACATCAATACCAATGCAGGCATTTGTCCAATATCACCCTGTACATACATGAGGGTAAGGATGAAATCAGTGAATGCTAGAAAGAATAAAAATTTCTTATGTTTGGAGACATCTCTACCTCAAAAGCTACCTGCCATTTTACACATACAATTAGTACCTTTAATCCCAGGTTTTCCCCTGAAAACATATTGCCCAACATGCCACCGGTCAGCTAAAGGCACCATGGTGTTTCTGGAGATTAACCTCCAGAGTAAATGCTACAGGAACAGTGAGGTTTTGGCAAAAATACAGATTTCCAGTATTTTGGAAAAAAAGGTCTCCAAAAGACTGGAGGAGATAGAAATCTGCTCCTCTGCTGCCTAGTGCCAGAAGCTTGAAGCACCTCATGACTGCTTTCTAGAGGAAAATATAAAGACAGGAAAGTGACTTCAGTCACTCCTGCTGGGTAGTTTGCTCTGACTGTGCCTGGTTAGCTGGTTTTATATATCTCGCAACAGTCATGGTCAGCCAGAACCCACTAGCCCTTTATATCATGAATGACATTTATACTGTTGCATCCACAGTATGGGGATTTTGTTATGCTCTATGTTTTTTAGGATGACCCACTTGAGATTAATAAATCAATCCCACCTCTGATAAAGCCTCCTTTAAATGGAATGGCCAGGCATTTGAAAGTAAAATGCTCACATTGCAGGCAGCTTGAAATGCAAAAGCGCTGAATGAAACCTTATTACGTTACTGAAATAGATTCCTTGATTTGCTTCAGATTTACCCAGTCTTTTACAATGGGGACCACTTACTCTGTTCTCACAGGCTATTACTGCTTTATGGACAACTGCTTGAGAAACTTTATAAATACTGAGAAAACTAGACCTTGCCTTCAACTGACCCATAATGTTTCAATTTGCTATTATAAAATACCTTAGATTTCATAGGTACCTTGCCTTAATGCCTTAAAAAAAAAATCCCCAAAACTGCAGGTGAGTCAGGGCTGTACCCTTCACACTCCAGAAGCCCTGACTCCAAATAGTTAACCTCCACACTGATCTCAAGTTGAGATATTCACGCACAGGAAAGACATATCTTGCAACAGAGACAAAAATTATATCACTCTTCATGACTAAGAAATAGTCTTGAACAAACAAGGGTAAAAAGGGATCCTTCAGTACTACCCATGATCTCGTAAAGCCAAGCCATGCTGAACTCTAACCCATGTAAGAGCTCTGTCCATGTTTGTTCCATATATGCTCAGAATACTAGATTACTCACCAGGAGACAGGTATATATGCCAATTTAATGCACCTTCATGAGACCATTTGACTGTGCTCTTACAGCTGACTGAAACAAAACTTCTGTGGTTAAATATGCCTTTCCTTTTAACACCTATTGTTACCGCACAGACCAGATGCAAAGGGGGACAAGCAGTTCTGGCATCACTACCACTTGCAGCATTGAAATGAAATCATGAGGGCCATGCACAATTTGTTTCTGGAGTCAAAAACTTTGGTTGGCTATCAAAGTGAACTAACGGCTCATCAGGCTCAAGTCACTAAGCTACAACACAAACTCTAGTGGCTGAAACTTGTTGAATCAGACAGCTGTTTGGTGGTCACTACCTACTTCAGACTAAGTAGTTCAAATTACATTTGCCACTCTGGTTATCAGTTTCAGCAGAGAAAAATGGATATTCAGTTATAGAGGTAGGCAGCTAATAGTAGATACAATAAAACAGACACACACAAGTATAATTTCCTGTGCAAACTTCATATTTGCATTGACATGACAGTGTCACCATAGAAACTCTGCATACATCCTACCTGTGCACATAGAAGTGGTCTTTGCAATGACACAGAAATATTTTAACTTATATACTTGGTTCACTAGGTAGACCTAAGAACTACCAATCCACATATTTCATCAATTAGAGAACAGGTTTGAAAACCACTGTTTGAAAAGGTTCTTCCATCAGTTGTAAGTTTTGAAATACCATCTTTAACTTCAGCTCTAACCTAAATTTATTTTAAGGAAACCTCAAGTCTGTTTATTATTTCTGTTACCTAGATCCAGAAGACCTAAAATTTCATGTTGTAATAACTGGAACTTCATGAGGTTTATTTAATGCTTGTGATTCACATTTCCAAAGAGCTGCAGCATTGTTTAAAAAGATGTAACAGAGCAGGTTTGGCAAAGTCATCAGAAAAAACTAACGTTTTTAAGTTTTAGATTGAAGTTCATCTTACTTACTGAAATTTGCTTATTTACCTGAAAAAAAAAAAAAAGACCTAGATCTTCCAGATATTATTTAGTCTGTTACCTAACAGATTACATCAGGACTGACTCTGAGGCAAAGCCAGCACTTAGCTGACAATTATACCTGAAAAACAAATTATTAGTCCATCGGTTACCTAGTAACTGTCATAAACAAACAACAGTGTAGTGCCTGTCAAAAGCACAAACTCAAAGTAATTGAATAAGTAGAAAAGAAGCCTTTAGGATATTTTACTATCCAGCTTTCTATGAAAGATGAAGCAAAAATGAATTATTTTAACCTCTTCTGAATTCTAGTATAATACAGAGTACCAGCTCTCATTCTCATTCAAAGAAATATGGTGGGTTTTAATTGATTTACTAATCCTATTTTCATTTGGAAACATTGTCCATTCAGGACATTAAAAAAAAAAAAATCAACAAAAAAAGCCCAAAGAAACAAAAAAACAACCAAGCAACAACAACAAACAGACCAAAAAAAAACCCCAAACCCACAAAAAAACCCACAAACATATGAGGAACATTTTCATAGAGGAAGTTTTTTGGGACCCCTAAGATATTGCTATCGAAATTATGGGGTTGTCATAAAATCTAACACAAATCTTTAAGAAGATTTGAGTCTGTATATAAAGGATAATAATACTCCACAGTGAGATGGCAGAATTGGCTGCCTAAATAAGACTTTCACTGCTCAAGGTTTTTTGGTGGGGATTTTATTGTTGTCTTTTGTTCTTAACTGTAGTCTTTTTCCAACCACAAATTGTGTCCACATGAAAAAAATATGAATTTGACCAAACCTCCATCATTCTGTCAGACTCAGCACTCACGGTCTAGAGCTATTTTAACACTTCTAACTACCTATGGCCAAGTACATCTCTGTGATTTCCTACTTGGAAACAGGAACTGTATGCTTAAACCTCCCACTGAACCTAAAACAGAATACCTCTCATGCTTCTCCAAAGAGCTGGTAGGTACAAATTCTACTCCCAAGGCTACTGCTGGTTAAAACTACTGCATGATATAATCCATCTATCTATCTGTGCCCATCCCACGGTCTCCAGATGTTATTTCATGTGATTAAAACATCACTCTTCTGGATGTGTTATTCTGCATTTCTTTCTCTAACAGGGTCAGTGCTACAACAGCCACCAGGAACAGTCAGCAACAAATCCAGAAGAGTCTTCCTTTGCTCCAGTGCTCCTGGAATAATTTAACTGAATTGCTCTCCAAATAACAACCCCAGCAGCAAAATCTCAAACATTAAAGGTTGTTGCGCATGAATCACTCTCTTGTCATACTGTTAACAATATAAAGCTGTGCACTTGGTCAAGGGCCTTCCACAGACCTTAGAGCTGCCCTGACAAAGATGCAATTTAAGAACATTAAATGAAAGAGCTACGTGTGTCTTGCTGCTGCAGGGGATAAAGGAGATACATGTACTCTCACTGTGTGAGCATGATAGTTGGGTAAATGATGAAGTAGAGATCTCACTATATGGCACAAGGGATTTAATGACATTTGAGATAGTCCAATAACCTAGGAATCTGGTAGTGACATAATCTGATATATATCAAGCCATGAGAGGTGAAATATGAAATGTTCATCTCTTCCCAGATGTCATGGGGCAGCAAGGGAAACTCAGCATTCACCTGCTGCAAGTACCTTGTTAAAGGAAAATATGATGCAGCAATTGACAGGGTGATTGTCACAAGCAATTCTTCCAACTCCCTTTTTTTCCCTTGTACGGCCTCAATGAGTGTAACTAGGTTAGAAGTAATTTCTGGTGACCAGCTACATCGTAAATCCTCTTTACATTGTCCATTATTTGAACAAAGCTAATATTGCAATGTAAACATACATTAATTCTAAAAAGAAAGGATATTGGACTGTAGATAAGAGATTAAGACAAATTCAGCTAATCCATTGTCTTTCTAACTGTTAAGAAGAAAGTGCAGGCACCAGGGTTCACCCTAATGTATCTGTCAGTCATAACAGAAATTAACAAAAGGTGAAATAGTGAAGGAATGAAGAATATAAACTAAGTAATGGCAGGCCAGAGACACTTACTGTACTTAGAATTTTAGACTTCATTCACAGTTCTTTCAGGCTCTCTTTCCTGTGTCCATGTTCAAACAACATAGTAAAGTTTCGTAAGATTTCTACCATCTTCCAAGGTCTTTTCTCCAGCCTTCAGCACTGCCACGCACACCGCTCACTAGCCCAAATCAGCAGATTGCTCCCTTGGAAGTAGCAACCACACTGATGTACTTGCTATCTCACCTGCTCCTGTATTTGCTTTCCCTCTCACAGAGAAACATGAAAACAGGAGATAAAGTCCAGAAGGACCACCTGAAATCTTGCCCTTGGTGCTAAAGGACTGTTCACAGTTTGGCCAGTAAGCATAAGAACTTGCATCCTACAAACAGGCTTGTTGTCATTGACTATGTCAGAGAGGTTTCAGAGGTCATTTCAGAAGAGAAGAAGGTCGCAGCACTGGCTTTGGACTCAGTATTGTGACTACAGGAAAGACCCAAACATTCCCTTTGGTGACTGGAAAGTAGGCAACAAAAAGCAGGTATAACTGGGATGTGTGAGATACAGGGTGGAGTAGTGTCAGTCTTCCATGCTCTATTGTTCCTTAATATCAGAGACATTTTACAGCAATATGAGGGTTGGACTGCAGCAGTCCAAAGACAACAAAACCCTAAGTTAACTAAAATTTATGGGCAGCTCTCACAAGAATACTTCCTCACCAGGATCATTCCCAAGTAAGCAGCCCACCTCAGCATGGATGGTGGAGGACTAGGCATCTGACCTGAAGGTCCAAGCACTTCCCATGGAGTCTGAGAAACCCCCAAGATCCTATCTGTAGGCATCCTTGTTGCTAGTAAACCTTTATTCCACCAGAGTATACTTGCTCCTTCCTCAAAGAAACTAAGACACTCACCAAATTAGAAGAGTTCCAAAGGTGAAATATCCTGATCCAAATAATATCTGATCCACTAGTTTTCCTGGTATGGAAACAGCAATGTGAAATGCTGCTTCGGAGAACAAGGCCAGCTTTCCTTCTTGTGGAGGGAACTTACCATGTCCTAGAAAAGAGGGCTCAGCCACCAGTAACCTGCAAAGTGCTCTGCATGGCAGGGCCTTTGCTGCTACCACAACTTGACAGAATTAGGATGTGGCTGCGGCAGGGAGACATCACACACAGGTCCACTGATGTGATGCTGTTAGATGTTCCTCCAGCAAAGGAAATTTCTTGTTACAGGAAACAGTGAAATGCATGAACCAGCTCACATTTCCCTGAATTATTGATCTAGGTTTCTAATGAAACATCACAGCCTTGCTTACATTAAGACCACATTTCCCACAGGCATGATTTCACAACCATTTGCTTTGAGCAGATTATTCTTGCTCTGGCAGCCATGACATCCTGTGACCCCACAGCACTTCTAAGATCTCATACATTGAGCCAGTTTCCACCACTCCTAGCTTTGAGAGGCACTGCAGTACCAGCACAATAAGGATGATAAGAAAGGAGAAACTAATAGAAAAAATATTTCTACTTTGCCATTAGTGCTCTTTCTGACCTCTGGCCAGTTAGTCACACCAAGCTGAAGTGAGGAAAAAAAATGATTGCATAAAGGATTCTCTCCAGCAGGGGTGAGAATGTAGGAACTGCAAAGGACAGCAAAGGATTGGGAATAGACTTGGTTTTAGCTATGGCTGTAAGTGAAACCTTGAAACGGGTAAATGCCAGTATCAGTTATCACCCTTCACTTGTAGTGGTGCATTTCTCTGTCACTGCCTGTGTTGACATTTAGACCAAATGTAGCTGTTTAGCTTGTTTTGTACTGTGCAAATAGCAACTAACAATGTTGTTAACCAAGTGTTAACTAATCCTGCACTGCATTGCCTTGTTGCAGTAAAACTTTGTCAATAGGTATTTCCATGAGCTGGCTTCTTCTGGTTACTGAGACCACATTACTAGGAAGGTCCTCACCACACTGCCCATAAAGACGACATGTAACAGCCTGTTGTATATTAATAACTCTTTCTTCTTCCTTGATAACAGAAGAAAAAGGAAACCTAATTAAATAGGTGAACAAGCTCCTCAGTTGTGTCAGATCACGCAGCTCTCCAGGCTTGGGGAAGAGTGATTGGCAAGCTGCCTGGCAGAAAACAACCTGGGCCTGTTGGTCACCAGCTGGTTAAACATGAGCCAGCAGTGTGCCCAGATGGCCAAGAAAGCCAACAGCATCTTGGCCTGCATCAGAAATAGCAGGAGTAGGGAAGTGATTGTCCCCCTGTACTTGGCACTTGTGAGGCCACACCTCAAATACAGGGTTCAGTTTTGGGCCCCTCACTACAAGAAGGACATTGAGGTGCTGAAGCATGTCCAGAGAAGAGCAAGAAAGTTTATGAAAGGTCTAAAGTATAAGTCTTTTGAGGAGTGGTTGAGGGAACTGGGGTTACTTACCTTGGAGAAAAGGAGGCTCACAGGAGACCCTCTTGCTCTCTACAACTACTGGAAAGGAGGCTGTAGTGAGGTGGCCGTTACTCTCATCTCCCAAGTAATGAGTGATAGGACAAGAGGAAACAGCCTCAAGTTGCACCAAGAGAGGTTTACATTGCACATTAGGAAAAATTTCTTCACTGATAGGATTGTAAATCCCAGGAACAGGTTGCTCGGGGAAGGGGTTGAGTCATCATCCCTGGAGATATTTAAAAGACTTAGGGACATGGTTTCATGGTGGACTTGGTGGTGATGGCTTAATGGTTGGACTTGATGATGTTAAAGGTCTCCTCCAACCTAAACAATTTTATGATTCCATTCTATGACTACGCAGGTTTGCATCAATAATTCTGGTAGGAACAGTGTCAGATGGTTTCTCTGCTGTGACACGTGCTACCTTAAAAAACCCCATCAAATATAGTGAAACACTAAGCAGAAATAACATCCAGAGACTATCACGACCTATTTATATCTCCTCTGGCTAAATCTCAATGGCTTTTTGCTCAGATGGCAACATAAAAGTAATTCAGGATTTTTGTTTCCAAAGCTGTGCTTTTCTAATAAGCTCATGGGCTCACTGTCATTCACAGATCGTCTTTCTATGCCAGGATTTGCTATCACAGGTGCCTGTCCTGATGAGGAATCTCTTCCCAGAAGAGGAATTGGAGGCAAACAGAATTAAACCAGTAAGCTCTGGAAAACAAAAACAAAACAAAACACACACAAAGAAAAAAAAAAATCACAAAACCAAAACAAAACAAAAAAAACATACCAAACAAACAAAAAAAACCCCAAACCATCAAACCACCCATAAATTGTAACTGGTGGTCCAAAACAATTATGCTGCAGAAAACCTGTCTGCATGACTGATGCGGAGCAAGAAAAAGTGGCACTTGTTCATGGACGCTCTGTATCTGTCTTATGAAAACACAAGATGCCCAGGAAATTAAAAGTTAATGTTTTCAACAGATGAAACAGTAGAACACCAGTGCAAGAGCAAAATATTCAGTGGAATTAATTAAATTAACAAAAATAAAATCAATGTGACTTATATAAATTTCATTTAGATAGAGATCTATTTAAATTGAAAATAGTAGCCCTTTTAATACCTGAAGTTTCAAAAACAAGAGAAAGGACTGAACAGAACTGTGTGCAGTTCAACAGATATGTATACTTAGAATAAACATCAGCGCTGGACAGAGTGGGACATGAGAGAAGTGACAGTGAAAAATTTCTTGCCTTGCAAAAAAAGAGCACAGTGGTAAAGATCTTCCTGGCTCAGCACTCCAGATAGTCTTAAGTGTTGTCAAATTTCTATTTCTGAATGTATATAAAATATAACAAAATTATACTTCTTGCAATGGTATCTCCTTTGTAGTTAGTAAATGGTGAAAATCTCACTGTCTCAATGGAAATAGAATCAGCAATAAATAGCAGATCCAGCTTTGAATTGTAAACTGCAACAAGAAATTCTAAGTGTGGTCTAATCTTAAACTCTCAAAATGATCTCTGTGTTATGGAATCAAAAGAAATTACAGCATGCCAGCTGCTGCACAGAGGAAACTTCCATTCCACCTACATAATTGCTTTTAAGAGCAATATTTTTTCATTTCTCACAGTGCTAAAAGTGCCTTTTCCAGTTGAAAAGTATTCTCAGCTGAGATTGTGAAAGAGCTCAAGTGAAATACAAGTAATGAGTCAGTTGCTGTGCTTTGCCTCCTCTAAAGTGGAATAAAAGATCATTCTGGACGTAAGAACATTTGCTTGAATGGAACTTTATATTTGTTAGTTGATACAGAAAACATTTCTGATTTCTCTGACACTTTTTTTTTTTTTTTTTTTTCAAATGAAAGCAAGCAATGCCTTGAGAGAACAATGATTATTCTTAAAGTACATTTCATGGCTATAAATGAACTCCAACTAACTCTGAGAAGCATAAGGAATTTAGGTAGCATGCCCCATCTCATCTGAAAATTAATGCCCCTTAGTGAAAATACTGTAATTTCCTGCCTATGTGATCTTATTCCGCTGCAATGTCAAGCAGATTTGTTCAAGTTATTCTGGAAGTTCTTCTGAGCAGGACTGTATCTTTGTTAGAAATACATTTCCCCACCAAATTCACCGTTTATAATATTTTGCTGCTTCTGAAATGATCTGATCTCTTCACGTATAAGGAAATGTCCCATATTAATTGTTCCCAAAACAAATGACCTTGGGGAAATATTTTTATATATCTTAATTAGCTGACCTACATTATATGAACCAGAACATAGTTGTTAATGGAGAGGCAAATTAATTATATCACCTACAGAGAGGAATAATATGAATAGAGGACTAAAAGTCAAGCAAGAGCTGTTTGTCATCTCAGCTGTGTCTCTACACTGAAATGATGCAGCTCTGTACACAAAGTTGAGCAAACTTTACACAATGTAGATGCTGCAGACTAGTCCTTGCTGTAGGCCAAAACAGCATGCCAAGTAACCGTGTAATTTTTTGTCAACTACCCATAGTTGTGAACTAGCCACCAGGCCCACCTTGTAACTGGTCCTTTAACCTTGCAGCTGCACCATTTCTACTTGATGATAAAGATATATTTAGCACTGTGGTATCTTAACATTGAGTAATCAATTAGCTAAAAGGTGAATCATTTATAGATCAGATTTGCTACTAATGTAACTGCTAAGTGGTATTAGGATTAGGTCATATTTTAGTAGATTGTACTCAGTTTCTAGTAGATTGTTATCCATACAGGCTACTCTGCACACATGCTTGTAAAGTATCTGCATGTAACTGAGACATTGCAGGTTAACCAGCTGGTCCCATACTGTGGAGACTTCCGTGTCTTTTCTTAGCATTGCTTGCTTGGTTGAGATTATAAGTATTTACATACAGGCCACAGAATTAACGTAATGACTCAAATTCCCTTAGAAATATTATCCAGTTAAAAGCAAAACTTCTGATTTCTTAGGGCCAGGCAGATCTAGTATAGCTGGATCCTTCATTTACTACAGCAGATTATATTGCATAAAGGACTTGAAATGAGGACAGGGGAAAAACAAATAATTCTTCGCTACACTTGCCTAAGAATGGATTTGATATGCTAAACTGAGGTCATTATATGTACTTGAGTTACTAGCCAACAAAGGAAGCTCACTGCTTTTTAAAATATAAAAATATATACACATGTGTATAAAAATATAATTGAGGTTATTAATATACTCATGTTGAGATTTACCCTCTTATTTGTTTCTAGCTAATAAGGACTAGAACATACAGTCACAGATTATGATCAAAAGATAAGCCCTCTGAAATAAAGCACTCTAGATTGGGCATGTCCCATTATTGTGGGAAATTCACAGGGTCTCTGTTTCCTGGAAACCATTTCGTTCCTGGTTACTCTTTTTCTTAAAAGTTAGAAATAGAACAGGTAAAAGATCTCTAGTAATAATTTCTGACTGCTTCAAAAACTATTTAACAGCTTCTTATTGTGTTCAACCTGAATTTTAATACAGAAACTACTTTCAGTTTACATGCAGTATATTTTTTCCATTCCTCTGTAGACCCAGTATAATGATATCCAAATACCAGCTGACCTCATGGAGCAAGAAATCTGATAAAGGCAGACAGTGCTGTGGATTTTCCCACATAGTGGTAAGGCAGGGTATTTGAAAAAGGTTTGGTTTTTTTTTTTTTTTTTATAAAAGCAAAAGTTATAGTGATAAAACCCCAAAACGTTCAAACAGACAATACCCCAAAAAGTAAAACTCAAAAGTAGGTTAAAGGAAACTTAATGGGAACTATTTATGCTGAGAATTCATGTTGATGACTAGAGCCCAGACTCTAAGTAAACCTAAGACACGCTCACAGCCTCTCTCCAAAATTCTGTGTAATCTCAGGTGGGTATCCTTGCTGAGCTGCTGTGACAGAGAAGGATTTAGGCGCATGTGACTCTGCTCTGTAGAGATTCCTATGCCAGCCTCATCTCTTACTCCGGAGCACCTCTGTTAGGTGGTGCCACTAATCTCTCACAGAGATGTACTCACTCATCCTGTGCCTGCAAGGACCTTTTGTGCTGTGCAGAGCCTTTTTGGGTTGGGATTGAGAAGCTGAACACAAAACTATTGTTCACTTCATGCAGCTGGCAACTGAAATACTATCCTCAAGGGCACACTGCTGGAGGAAGAGAAGAGCTCCAGTGGTTTTGATTCTCATAGCAGATCTGCTCTTGACAGCTTTATTCTGAGAGATTTTTGAAGGCCATTTGGGTAGAAAGAGAAATTAGTTTTATCATTAAAAAGAATAATAATTGATTTTAGCAACAGCCCTGAGCTTATGTTGGAGGGGGCAAACCAGAGAAGTACATGTTGCACTTGGGAGGAAGGGAATGGATTTGATGAAGATTCCTAGCTCCTGTGTGCGTTTGTGTTTCAGTCCAAGATGCAACGCTAAGAAAACTCAATCCTGCAAAATCTGCTTTTCCCTGGAGTAGGACAGCACTCTGTCATACCTCAAATCTACTGTCCTCCTGACCAAGCTTTGGTAGATCTCTTGGATATACCCTGCTTTTAAACATCCTCAGGAATCAGAACTCTGTGGGGCTTAGGGGAAATAAATCAGGTGTTAGTTACATGACAATGGGAATGGAACAGGGAAAGAAAATCCTGACAAACCAAAATGGAATTTATGGGAGCAGCTGGAACACATTCTACTTTAGTTAATACCTTCCTAGCACATGTACATCTGTAAGTTGTGAACTGCCATGGCTGAGGAGGAAATACATCTTTTTCTTGTGTGTGTCATGCTTTCTCCACAGTGGTAATCTGGGATAAATGGGCAGGCAAGGCTCATAGCATCTGCATCTACCACACTCCACCCAGAAGTGACTGGGAATCACAGTTGCTAAGAATAGCAACATCCATACCCTTTTACTAAGCTACACTTTGAACAACCCTCTCTACCACACTTCTAGAACACTGCTTACAAAATTTAATGATAAATTTAGAGAAAGAGGAAGAGATGCTTTCTATTGGAAGATACTCCAAACTTAAAAAGCAACTTTAGAGAATTTTAGGATAAATTCCAGCTGCAGAATGTGTTCAAAGGGCCACTTTACAGAAGTCTCACAACTTCAGACTGAAAGTAATGGGGCAGATATTACCCACTATTACCCATGTTTATTAATTTTCTTCTCTAAGCAACTGCTAGTGACCAACACCCAAGATAATACAATGGGACAGACAGATTTCTGGGCTCATTCAGGACTACCATTCCTTTACCTTTTTTCCCCCTCTCTGGAAGATTAGGAAGCTTGGTTTATCACTCTCAGCAGGCATTACAAGTCTTACGCAAGCCTTGCCCACACAGGAAGCATCTAGTTTGCCACTTCAGTGTTTGTCTCTGTTTAGTCCATAACCAGATCTAAACTAGAGCAATTGTTCTATCACCCAGTGATCCCACCCCATTCAGGAAGGGAGAGTGGGAAAAGGAGAGGAGACCTGGGGGTTGAAATGAAAATGCATTTAATAAAACAGCAAAACTAATATTAAAACAAATACAAATTAAAAATATATAAAGTCATACTCAGCCCAGTGAGCGTACATCAGTCACAACAAACAGGAAAGCAGTCCTTGGGAGCAAAATAGTAAGCAAGCCCCTCCAGAAATGAAGAGAAGCAGGAAGAAACCTCACCCTCAGCAAACTTCCCTCTTTATAATAAGCACAGTGTTTATGGTATGGGATACACCTGTAGCCAGCTCAGGTTAGTTACCTTGGTTTTTGCCCCTCCCAGCTTAGCTTAAGCTCCTGTCTGACTCCAAATTGCTGATGGCCTGTATACCATGGCTGGCCTAGGATTCTATCCCAACAAAACCAGGAGGGTGTTTGTAGTTAGAACTGGGGCTGGATGTAGTTGCAGTGGTGACTGGAAGAGGTAAGAGCACACCAGGCCAGGCATGGCTATTATAGAGATTGGAGCCCTTGCTGTCCTCTGCCCATGCAGTAAGTCTGTCTTGAGTACTGGTTAGGGAGCCAGCATAGACAATCTATGTGTTTTTACTAAGAATAGCATATTCATTGCCACTTTATTTATCTTTGATTCAGGTCAGATGTCAGAAAGGCAAGATTATCTGTACTACTTTGTCTCACAAAACTATTAACTAGGGAAGAGCATTTGAAAGCAGGTTTGCAATAACTAGAAATGTGAAGAAATCATTAGTGGCTGCAAACTAGAGGCTACAGAGAAAGATCAGCAACAGTGTATTGAATAATGTGGGTATGCACAGGAACTTTGCAGAGTGGTACTGTATAGAACAGAATTCCTGTTTAGAGCCATATGAGGAAAGAATGTTCCCAATGGATGAAAAATGTAAATACAGCATTCTAAGCAGGAATATGGCACAAATTTTCCAAACCTGGTTACTATATCCCCAGTTAATGAGCAGCTTGTTAAATGCAGGAAACAAAGTCAGCGGTGATTTACTGAACAGTGCAATTGATAAATCACTGCTCCATTGCATCACTAGCTACACAGGACTGAGTGATCTCCCATCTGCTATGTCCTGTCTGCTGCTCTCCTGCAAACCATGCAATTATGCAGATCATCCCAGTGTGGGTGCAAGTCACTGACATCCTGATTAGGCAACAGGACATGCTCTTTGTGCTGCTGTAAATAACAAGTGCTCAGCACTCCTTCATGAGCTAATTGGCATACAGGAGCTCCGTGGTTTTAACTTCAGATCAATTTAAAAACAGATTTCACTGGAAATGGTGTGAAGCTGTATGGGGAAGACAGGTAGGCTTTGGCAGCTCTACCTGGAGAATTTTACACCCTGAGAGGCATCTTGTTGGTTTCAGTGGTTTCTTAGCTTGGAGACTGTCACTGTCCTGGTCTTCAAAGAGAATGTTTCACCATCTGAACTGAGGCAGTATAAAATCGTATTAGTGCTTCTCCTCTTTCCCCATCCCAACATTTCCCATGTAGGCAGTCATAACAGGGCTGAGTAACATCTGCTCCCTGGCTTGTGCCTGTGTTACCTGGGATTTCTAGGTGTCCTTCACTCAAATACAGAAAGTCCAAGGACTGTCAACCCTCTATGCCAGAGCAAAGCAAGCTTTTTATAGAGGGGTGCTATAGCTACAGTTAGGGGAGAAACAAACACAAAAGCCTCCATGCCCACATGTGCTTCTTCAGACAAGGTGCATCCAGTCCTAGGGCAATGCAAATGAGCCTTTATTTGGATATGCTCTATAAACCCTGATATGGATGGGTGGGAGTGAGCAGAACTTTAGTGAAGTCCTGGATAGGCACAGCAAGGAGCCATCCAATAGAGGATGCAGATTGCCTCCCATTGACTATGTTTCCACTGCTTTTCAAGTGGAGCACACACATTTCTGTGACACAGGGCAAGACAGAAGATACCTCTGATCCTAATCTTCCCTTGTGCCTAAAACAAATCAACCACCCAGTATGTGTATGTGGCCAGCTGCATTCCAGGAGCCTGCCCAGAGCCAGCAGGCAGCAGAACAACTGCACAAAAAGCAAGTTGAGGAATTCCTGGAATTTCTGAAGAGTATTCAAATAATCTTAGTATCCAATAGCAAGCAGGTACAAGAGATAATAGTAGAAGTGGCTGCTGATCCCTCTTTGATACTTAAGTGCAAATTTTGTAAGAAAACCTGTGAATGTTGAGAGCGTTTATTTCAGCTTTTCTCTACCTCCCAGATTCTTTGGAGCAAGGATACAAGGACCTCAGGAAGCCTCCAGAACTCTCAATAACCACTGTATTGTAACAATAAGATTTTTTTTTTCTTCTGTTCATAATAATTTTCCCAGTTCCCAGAACTATTTGGATCTATAGTAGGAATATGTCTCCTCTTGCTATTCTACACACATTTCTATCAGGAGCAAGATCTCCCTACATGGAAGCATTCACTTCAAAGATCTTCCCAACCTTGCTTTAGGCTGTAATTAGGGTTGTAAGTGCTGGAGCCAATCTGCCCAACAGGGAAACTTCTCTGAAAACAAAGATTTTGTAAATGTTGAAAGAGATGATGGGAAACAAGAAATGGCTAGTGGCTTCTGGAAATTTCTCCTGCTGATGGCTCTTTCATTAAATCTGGTGAAAGAAAATAGTTCCCTAGTCAAGAACACAGTTTCTCCTTTAAAGTGTAGGCTTCAATTCTTCCCTTTTACCAGATGAAATTTTTCCATGAGTTTGGACATTAATCTGTAAAGACACACTATTTGAGTTCTACTGTAACACTTATGTCTCAACCACTCAACAAAGTCACCTTATCTCAATTGTAATAGAATTCTATATTATATTTATACTATATTTATAATATTATATTATATTAATTATATTTATGTTGGTTACACCTTGCATTTA
This sequence comes from Megaceryle torquata, assembly GCA_024611175.1. NCBI lineage: Eukaryota > Metazoa > Chordata > Aves > Coraciiformes > Cerylidae > Megaceryle > Megaceryle torquata. The sequence goes on along the minus strand of JANIJG010002800.1, from coordinate 5,103 downwards.
CACACTGTAGGGAAAACATTGCAATGGATCTTACTTATGCCATATAAAAAGGGAAACTCATTCACCCTTTTGATGTTGTTCAGTCTGGAAAAGAAAAGGCTCCAGGAAGACCTTGTTACAGCCTTTCAAAATACAAAGGGACAATATAAGAAAGAGACATTTACTAAGGATGGTAGTGTCAAGATAAGGAGCAATGCTTTTAAACTGAAAGAGGGTAGATTTTGATTGGACATAAGGAAGACATTTTTAGGATGAAGATTGTGAGACACTGCAACAGGTTTCCCAGAGAAGTTGTGGATGCCCCATCACTGGAAGTGTTCAAGGCCAGGGTGGGTGGGACTTTCAGCAACCTGATCTAGATAAAGATGTCTCTGCCCATGGTAGGGGGGAGTTGGACTAGATATTTGGGTCAATTCCAACCCAAACTACTTTATGATTCTATGAACTATTTCTGATGCCTATAAAGGCTCTGCATCTTTGGCCAATAGCTAATAAAATCAGGGATCTTTCTTTCTCTCTTCTGCCATATGCAGCTCCAATGACTACAACAAACACTTGGACATCAAAGCTTTTAGCAGCACTCCCTGAGCTACCAGTATTTTTGACACCAGTTCACACCTAAATTTAGCAATTCCCAGACCTAATGTCAGTGCAGCTTTGTTATTGCTGATTTAGAATAGGGCTCTGGCACAATATTCTCATTCTGAAAATAGCTCTAATTCTTCACCCAGGGCAGAAGCACTATCCTGTTCTACTCACACAATCTGATGATTCAGTGATATACTTAGCTATACTTAGTGATATACTTAGTTATTCTCATGTTCAGGGTGGTGCACAGTCTGATTTCTGAAGCTTCCCAGTCCTTGTTACATCAAGAACACTGAGGGTGGGCCTGACCCAGATATTAAGATACACTGAATTTAAAGGACTTTTAGATTTAAATCATATCCAAATCTGTAGTTGGAACCTGTCATTTAAGGTACAGACATCTTCAGGCATAGACCCACAAGCTGCACACTCTGGGAAGTGAGTTTGCAAAGCAACAGCTGGCTGCTGGTGATGTCAGAAAGTGATGTCAGATGCTCCATAGATGTCCTCAGCATGGAAGGTAAACTTAAAGTGCATGTTCAGAGAATAAACAATGAACTTGGATTGTGTAGTGTTTGGAGATTATTTCACATGTCTACAGAAGTGTTCCATGCACAGGGATATCACAGTGTGATAGCCAGGGACATCCCATATTCTTAAATCTGACACTCTAAGGCACCTAAATGATACTTCAGACTCCAAACCCTAGAGTTGGTCATTCATAGAGTTAATTTCCTCTGAATATAAGCTCTAGGAGAGCTTACAGTTTTATGAGAATTTAATTCAGAAAGCAGAGATTATGCTGCTTACGTGGCATGCCACATCTGAGGACAAAACCAACAATGTCTTGTAATGTTCCAGCTTATTATTCAGTAGTAATAGACATGAAAGAAAATCAAACACAAGTAACAGCACTGTAACTCCTGCCACTGCCACTGCACACCTATATCACATTGATATATATTGGTCAGAAAGTACAGGAATAGAGGTTGTAGAATCACAGAATCATAGAATCAATAGGGTTGAAAGAACCTCTAGGATCATCAAGTCCAACCTTCACCCTAATATCTCTCTGTCCATTAGACCACAGCCTCAAGTGCTACATCCACTCATTTTTTAAACACCTCCAGGGATGATGACTCCACTACCTCCCCGGGCAGCCTGTTCCAGTGCCTAACCACTCTCTCAGTGAAGAGTTTCTTCCTAATATCTAATCTAGACCTTCCCTGATGCAACTTGAGGCCATTTCCTCTCATTTTATCATTAGCAATTTGGGAGAAGAGACCAACACCAGCCTCGCCACAACCTCCTTTTAGGCAGTTGTGGAGAGCAGTAAGGTCTCCTCTCAGTCTCCTCTTCTCTAGACTAAACAATGCCACTTCCCTCAGCCTCTCCTCATCAGGCATGCTTTCCAGACCCCTCACCAGCTTCATTGCCCTTCTCTGGACCCACTCCAGCACCTTAATGTTCTTCTTAATAGGTTTGTGTTTTCAGTGGGAAGCACTAGCATTGCCCAACAACGTCTCCCAGCTCCTGTTGCAAGATGGACTAGAAAAATGGTGGTTGAAACTGATTCAAAGATAACCAACCAGAAAATATTCCAAATTTAAAGGAAATTCAGTTACATATCTGACAGGGATCAATATCAACTCTTTGGATGCAGTTTCTTGATCAGTTTATCCACTCAATAACTGTGAAGGAATAAATATGAACCTTTGCATGCTCCCATTCACTCCATTCTGCTCCCTCCCGTGCACTTGACAGTGACTTTACACCAGCATGGTCAATCAAATAAACTGGGAAGCAAGATGAGTTGACCCAAATCAAAATTAACCTCACAAAAAGAAAAGAAGTCTTACCAGCTGCACAGCTGCAGCTGTCCGAGGGGTACGAATGGACTACATGGGGTGGGTGTGCAGAAAGAAAGAGGAAGAAAGGCCAGCAGCCCTAAATGAGCTTAGACTGATTGTGAAACCAACATCAGAATAGAGCTATGAATCAGATATCCTTTCATGCTATGATACCACAGAACATCTGACCAAATAAGGTCCCCATGATAACATTTTAAAATAAATTGCAGGATATCACAGTAATGTAGTTAATGCATATTAAAAACTAAGGAGTGCAGTAGTAAGGACTCCACAAACTTTGGTCAGTTTGCTACAATAACATCAATAGAGGCTACCCAGGGCCACGTGTGTAAATGAACTACAAAGGGTGCCCTTCTTGTGATTACCAAAAATGCCCAACTATTTCACACTTACTGTCTTAAGCTCAGAGTCATGTGATTATGAAAGGCAATTAGATTTCTCATATGAGAAACATCTTTGGATACACAGAAAGATTTGAAAATGCAAACTAAAAAGCTCTCAGAATATAAATAACACGAGAGCTACAAAGGTAACCCGAAAGTAAAGGCAATGAGAGTCCAAAATTACAGTTTTTGAATGGAGGGTGCTGGTTTGTCTTATCAAACAGAATTGTGCTTCTGGGTTTAAAAATCATCTTTCTACTGATCAAATACCTCCTGTCCTGAATCTTAGACACGGGCTTTGTATACTGGATTGCACTGGACAAAATGGTTAGGGCACACAGGTGCTGTTTGTTCATGATAGCCCATCCTGTGGGAATGGGTCTATGTGACAAAGGGGCAGCAGCTGGGACAAAGGCACCTATGACAACCCCTCAGAGTGCACTGAGAGCACTGTGTGATTTCATCAGGGCTCCATGAAGACTTAAGGGCTCAGAACCATTAAATGACAGACCTCTGATTCAAACCTCCCTGTAAAAATACTTCATTGGTAAGCAGGCTTTTGTGTTAACTTTTTTTTTTTTTTTTCCTAGAAACAAATGGCTGCAGGGAAATTCCCACCTACCTTCCTCTCCCACTGGGCAATAGCTGAAAGTATGTTGCTAGTACCAAGAGCAGTAAACGATTACAGCAAAGCAGCCTAACACAAATCTACAGAAACTGCAGTTCATTCTACAAAATTATAATATCTTGGTATTTTCCCCCGTTTTATTGAATCTTATCAGCTCATTATTTATGCTGAAATAGGGCCTGAAGTCTCCAGGAAGAGGTGAGGCCAACTGTCCCAGATGGCTCTATGCATGCAAGGAGTTAACCTGTCTAAAATCGCATTCCTGCAAGCGACTTTATTCTCCTGCATCCTCCATCTCAAGTACCAGTCCTCATGCCCATAAACCACCTTGCTCTCTAAACACCTCTGAAAACCTGTGCCTGTGTGCTCTGTAGTAGCACGTGACAGAGATGATTAACAACACAAGGTAAGGGTTTCCTGGGGAAAAAAACCTATCTGAAGTTCTTCTTGGAATAGCATGTTGAATAGTGCTGGTTCCTTTTTTGTTGGTTTAGACATGCACCTCTGTCAAGGCTGAGGCCAAAGTGGACAAGATAAGGGTGAGATTGGGTGTTAAAGATTTAAATTATAAACAAATAAGGGTGATGTTCTAAAAAACCCCATCCCTAACCACATTACTGGGGAAAAGGAGGAGGTGAAGCTTTATGTCTAAATTTCTGACCCTAAGAGGACCTTGGGTTAGACAAAAAAATTACAAATCACAAAAACCCCAAAACAGACAAACAAACCAACAACAACAAAACACACACAAAACCATCAACCCCCCCCCCCCAAAAAAAAATAAGTGAGAGAAGACAGTAAGTCCTTAAGTCCTTTTTTTTTTTTTTAAACTTTCAATAGCATTGGAAAATAATATCCCTGAAGTGATACAGATAGAAACTCTCCCACTGTAATTTCAGCTCAGAACAGGATGAAGTCTGCTTCCTTTACTGACAGAGATGTGTCTTTTAAACTGGGGAAAATTCAGATCAACCAAGTCAGGAAATTAGTGAGCACAAATGAAAGTTGTTAATCCTTTGAACAGATGGCACTTTTCAGGAGAAAAGCAGACACAACTGTAAGATAAACTCATCACACCAAATGAAGTCTACTCGTAGTGCCGATTAAAAGCAGTCCCTTTTGTTCAATAATTTACATACCTCTGACTTTGCTTTCTATGGACCTTCTATGAATCTTGTAATTACATCTGAATCATGTTTCCCCATACACACACCCCCCTTAATTTTTAAAGGAATCTCATGGTTTTGAAAATACGACTCCTTGAAGCTGTATTTTCTGGGAACTGTGTTATCAACACACAGATAACAGAGAAATATTTGGGATTTAATTTTTAAATATCTTTGGAGCACTGGACTTTGGAAGGCTCTCAGTTGAGACTTTCATGTTTGTGTTTGGCAAGCTGCCCTCCTATGCATTAAAAAATATTAAGTAATAATTGCATGCTTATGGTCATATTTTGTTGAAGCATAAATGAATCATGGTTTGGGTTGTGGGTTGTTTGGTTTTTTGTTTTGTTTTATTTGATTGGTTTGTTTGTTTGATGTTTTGTTTTGGTTTTGTTTGGTTTTTTGTTGTTGGTGGTTTGGGGGGTTTTTTTGTGTGTGTGTGGATTTTTTTGTTTTTTTTGTTTTTT
>JANIJG010002799.1:13063-35237 GCA_024611175.1 Megaceryle torquata | reverse complement strand
AGAGCAGGGACATCCTCAGCTAGAGCAGGTTGCTCAGAGCTCTGTCAAGCCCCACCTTGAATGTCTCCAGGGATGGGCCCTCAAGAGCTTAATCTGATGTCTTTGGTAATTCCTTCCCCAGCCTTCTACTACAGTCTACTTCGGATATCATTTGTAAAGTTGTTTTGGTAGGATCTATGTATTGCAGATCAAACCAGTTTGTAGTCTGAATAATGCTACTAGGAGCATTAGGAGATCTAGATTAGCAGATCTCTAGGGTTTACTCCTGAGCTGTTCATCTAGTTTACCTGAAAATCTTGAAAAAAATGTATTTCTTCTACTCATGTTGATGTCCACACATCATTTTGTCTAAAGCAAAACATCTGGATCTCCTGAAGATGTTTCCAATATCTTCTCACCAGGCAGGCATTACTTCCCATAGGGCAAAAATACTACTGATTAATTTGTCCTTATGCAAGGCAACAAGTACTTACTGGGAACCAGAAACCACCCATCTGCTCCAGAGAAGACACAGATAGAATACATTTGGAAGGGAATGAACATACAGTTGTAGAAATGGCAGGTTTTGAGACCTAGGAGGCATGGGGCTTTGAGTCAGTACTTCAGGAGATGGAAATGAGATGTCAGAACAGAAATGGAGGCATTATGTTCCACTTCCTTATAGCAAGCAATAAATAAATAATATCTGGTATTCATGTTACCCCGTATTTGTTAAGTATGGTAAACAATAAACTGCAGCTATAGATTAAAGACTCTGGTAGTTTGAAATTCACTCTATTTCTTTAAAGAACGAGCGGAAAATATTCTTAGTCCCAGCACCTGCTGTTGAATTCCCCTGCTCTTCTGTGGTTTTACTATAATATTTTCCAATTTTAAAAGAAGTGAAGCAGGCTAGACACAAGATATTGTCAAATGCCCAAGGTAAACAAACTGGAAAAATATTAAGAAAATTATATAACATTTTCAGCAATAGCAAAGGGAGTATTAAGTGAACAATACTAACTTAAGAAAGGATTCTGACAAGAAAGGTAAAAAGGTGAATGGTGTCCCTTTAGAACAGATGTCCAAAATGTCCATGAATCCTAAGAGGTGGAATCTTTCTGTGTTGCTTCAACACAGAATATAGAATATGAATCAATCTTAATTTATGCAGTAGATTAATTACACATTTTTAATGTGAATCAGATCTTTCAGATTCTGTACTTAGAAAAATCACCTTTACTGGCCCCATATGAGAGCTTGGTGCCAAGACCACCCAGTGAGATGGCTTTACTTTGAAGGATTGAGGAAACTGTGCAGTCTTAAATTCTCATGCAAACACTGATTCTCATATTCCTAATTTACAGAATAGGAAGATGGAAACACATAGCACATTACAATAAAAACACTCTTTGCACCTGGAAGAGAAGAAGTCATTTGTGGGATTCTCTTCTGGATTTCCTTATGCTTCTATGGGATGTCCCCAAAAAGGAATAGATGAGCTTTTATCTTAAAATTCAATTACTACACATCCATCACTTCCAGCCCGGGGCATTATGTAGGTTCTTGAGAAGCTGCATCATTGAATCTATTCTGCTGTTCTGGAAGGGAAAAACCTAAAATGGGAAAGAAGGCCACTACCATGTTAAACTACTTAAGAGGTCAAACAAAATCTGACTGCAGCCAGCAATGTTTGGATTTTTCCTTTGGCTCAGAGTACAAGCTGTAAATCATCCAGCAAATGTGTACTCTACAAGGGGTCAGAAGGAAAAACATCTGCCCATACTGGGCAGCTACTTCAGTTCCCTCTTGTTGCCAGGTTCCTAAAAAGTGCCCAGAAGCACCTAGTGTGATGTACCAGGTCTCTGGCTTCTCCCTGGGCTAGTGGGTTCAGATCCGACCCAGACCCTTGTGCATTAAACATGATGTGGAATATGCAGAAAGAGAGGGAAGAACACTCATGAAGCCTTTGCTCATATTTCTCCTGACCGGGCTGCACTCTTATCTCAGTTTGAAGGGGATTATGGAAACTGAGAGAGAGAGCTCCTCACTCACTTGCTGGTTTGAATCCAGTCCGCAGGCTTAAATTTAAGTATGTTACAGCCTTACCCTAATGCCAATTTGTCTACTTGCAAGAAAAGAGATAAGATTCTCAGTGGAAAGCACAAAAACTGCCCCCTTCCAGATCACTCACTCTCAGTAGAAAAGCCAGAAAAGCAGGAGGTGGTGAAACCTCCCCAGAGAGCACAGCAGATAGGAAAAGTGCATGGCATGGGGAGGGGTGGTTACATTACCATTTCCTGAACCATGTTATTCCTGTGAATACATATTAAAATATACACATCGACTTGTGTCTGTGCATTTATCAGTCTCCAAAGCTAGAAAAAGTACAGCATTTGTCATTAAGAACAGGGATGAACTTTTAACAGAATCAGCTGTTCTGAGACACACTGAAGAGTCATTTCATAGATGTGGGGAAAACTTTTTTCACTTTCATACCTGTAGCTCTACTGTTTCTGGGGCTGGTTTCTGACAGGATAAAGCATACAAATGTAAGAACTCCATGCTGCACTAAGCATGCTGAACTTTACAGCTACCTGCACTCATGACTTTTTTAGTGTTTCAGTATGGTCTGAGATGGCAGTAATCTGCAAAAGCGATGGAAATGATTTCTCATTTTTCTCTGTGCTCTCTACCAAACTGACTTTACTGAAAAGAATTTAGATTGGAGCCGCCTCGGGTATTTGGCTAATACACTGGCTTCCTGCCTTCACCTTGAGGTTTTTTTTTGGTTTTCCCCCTAGGCATAGAAAAACTCAGAAGTCTGCTTAAAAATGAAGACGTTGTGACACCTAGCGGTGAGTTAAACACCAATTACTTCTATTTTCTACAGAATTCACATTTGTTTTCCATAGGCTCATTGTTCAGTCAGATTTTAATGTGAGAGGTGTGGGCATCACCCTCATGACTCCAGAAATCCAGGAAGCTCCTAATTTCTTTTGCAGTCCCATGCAATATGTGAGTGTCTTGTTTCATCAAAATCCTGTGCTTTTCTACAGAAGGCCCCATTCGTCAAGGCCCAATGTGTAGCTTCTGGTCATACTCCTTATTGAATGTGACATTTTGAATAGCCATTTATACTGACATCAGGTTAAGTGCTTTGACTTTAGAGAGAAAGGGAGCATGGCAGAATCATGGCGTAAGACCAAGTGGGAGTTTCAGACTTATTTTCTTGTTGAGTACTTATTCATCAAGGCTGTTTTTAGAAGGTGACTCAAAAATGTATTGTATGGCATGCAGCAAATTCCTGGCAGGCAGTTTAAACTGACTCAGTTTCTGGAAATTTTTTTGCTTTTGAAGACTACTCAGAGTCTGCCTTGGTCAGCATTAGTCAAAAGTACATACTGGCTGTGATACCATGACAAGAAGTTACACCAAAGCAGTAAACCAGTCTAGACATGTGCAAAATAGTTATAGGCTCTTTCCAAACAGTGGCAAGCCTTGGAGGTGGTGGGTTTTTTTTAGGGAAGCAGAACATTGTTGAGTTGTGCTAGTGATAACTAGGCTGCAGTCACCAAGTGGCAAGCCTTCCTGGCTTGTTGAGCTAGCTGGTTGGGGGCCATTTTTTATCACAAGAATGAATGCCAGTGCAAGAAATTTCAAGTCAAGACATCACTGTATGTTCGGAAATTTGGGTGCATGCTTCTTTGCATCTGTAAGAGCTGTTAGCAGTGCAGCCTCCCAGTTTCATGTCCATATTTGTTCATGCTATATCAAGCATACTTTCCACTGCCTTCAATGAGACAAACTACTTCCTCCTCCTCTGACTTTCAGAAGAGATGCATGATAAAAGTGCATGTTGCAACTAAGAAATGGAAACTAGATTACCTGAATATACATGATTTTCTTTATCTAAAGATTTATTTTTACCACATGTTCACATGTATAGTACCTGTAACTTCCCCGGTTTGTTGTCTTGGGTATAATTAACACTTCTACCACCAAAGTATCTGGATAAAAGGCAAGTGGATATAAAAACATCAGTCCTGTCCAAAATGTTCCAGTTTCCATCCCTTGAATCATCAGCATGTGACCTGTTCTGTGCCAATATTAATAACCATTGCTCATGGCTTTCAAACAAATCAAACTGTTTAAAAATTAATTCTGTTTACAGTACCTTCTAGAGGAAGTATTTTGTAAAAGTGAATAACTCAAACTGACTAGTGGCTACCCACAAAATATTACTATCCAGTAACAAAATGAATCATTTAGAACTAGCTGGTAAGGAATGTACATACTGGAGAAAACATCAAGTGGAGATTGGATCTAGCAATTGGGAGTCCCAAGTTCTCTTTCCACTGTACCATACATTTCCCATGCTGTTTTGACATAGGCAGGCCTACCTGCAGTGGTATGGGCAGCGAGCTACTAGCCCCAGTCATCTCAAATCACACCATTTACTTTTTTACATTGGGCTGTAAACTGTGGGGCTGAAGTTAATTTCCCTGTTCAGCTGTCTGTCCCAGGAACACTTGCAGTCAGGAGTTGGAGCCCACAGATGTGCTAATTCATGCTTTGCCCTCTGTAAAATGGAGATGGGCACCAAATGATGCATGACAAGCTTGTCTTAAGTCTCTGGTATGGGCCAAGGGTGGGTATTACTTCAGTCTTCACTGGCAGTGATGTCACTGCCATCGCTGAAGAGAAGCATCACAAAAATGGAAAAGCAATACTAATGCTGAAACATGTCATGCAGTCCTGGACACAACAAGTGGAACATCTGGCAGAGTAGAAAGCTAGGTTCTGCTAATCCTTGGGTGCCACTTTTTCCATTTTATATCTATCACTGTTGCTGCACACTTTAAGCAACCCCCAAACACTCACGAACAGAAGTAAATCTTTCTTCTTCTAGACTCTCTCTAGGAGAAATAGCTTGATATGTTTATAAGGAAAAGGAAGTTGCACACTACTTAGCATGGCTATGCTAGTCTGTGAGTCAAAATTTTTGGAGTGGTAAATAGAAGATGTGACTTTGAGCTGTAGGTCCAGCAACAATGATGTGTTTGATCATTTTCATGCCAGGCAGGACTGTCTGCTGCAGTCTGTGCTACATGGGTACACCAGAACCTCTGGTATCTCTTGCTTTTGCATTTTCATAATTCACCTACTGATGGAACACAACAAGAGCTATGAGGTATAAAGTTGCTGTCAAAGATGGCACTGAGGAGTAAATATCTAGGTGATATTCACTCACATAGGACAAATACTCAGGTAGGATGTGCTTTTTAAGATAGTCTCTGTATTGCACGCAGAGGTGATACAGACAGTGAATCCCCAGTGTGTCACTTATATCCCCAGATTCATTTGCATGGCTAGGCCTGCAATCACAGAACCACACCATGGATAGGGTGAGAAGGGACCTCTGGAGACTGTCCAGGCCAAACCCCTGTTCAAAGTAGGATTGTTCAGGACCATACTCATCTGGGTTTGAATGTCTCCAAGCATGGAGACTCACAACCTCTCTGGGCAACCTGTTCCAGTCCTGAATCACTCTTGCGGTTAAAAAAAATGGGTTTCTGATGTTTAAATGGAATTCCTTGTATTTCAATTTGTGCTCATTGCCTCTTGTCCTTCCACTGGATATCACTGAGAAGAGTCTGGCTCTATTTTCTTTACACCTACTGTATCAGGTATTTTTACCCATTATTAAGAATTCCCTCTGATCCTTCTCTTCCCAAAGGTAAACAATCCCAGCCCTCAGCTTCTCCTACTATGTTAGATGCTACAATTTGTTTGTAATTTTTGTGGCCTTTCACTGGATTGGCTCCAGTATGTTCACGTCTCTCCTGTACTGTGAAGCCCAGAACTGGACCCAGCACTCCAGATGTGGCATCACCAGGGCTGAGTGGAGGGGAAGAATTACCTCCTTTGACCTACTGGCCATGCTCTTCCTTATGCAGCCACAGACAGACACTGTTGGCCACCTTTGCTGCAAAAGCACATTGCTGGTTCATGTTCAACTTTTTGTCTGCTAGGACACATCCAGGTTTGCTATGCAGTGTCTAGTTCCATATTAATGACTAGTTCCAGTTGTGATTTTCTTCAGCTTCCTAGATTTAATGGCTTGAATTTCTCTCTAATACATAGATGAACATGCCTGGTTTGTTGAATAGCATGGACTGTTTCTACATCAATACTATTTAATTATCCAGTAGCACTGAATGGTCTGAAAAGGCCTCCATAATGTTTGACAGATTTAGCAGACTGGATGTGTACTTAACTGGCTAAAGTAAACAGTCACAGCAGCAGGTTACTGTGTTTTCTGTTGAAACAGAATAATGTCAAACCTCTTGCTATGCCATAAGCTTTAATGGCATCCTAACACCTGCAGAATAGCTTGAATTGAAGGAGGAGCTGCTTTTCCTAGTAACGGGGTTTTCATCCTTCTTGTGGATCAAACAATGGCATGTTCTTTGCATACACAGTTGGACCACCTCTCAGGTCTACATTTCTTAGCCCTACATCAGAAAGGAAAAATCACCCTTTCCCTGGTAATGGAGTGAAATCCTCCTACAGAAATACAACTGCACTCTCCAAAGAGCCACAAAAGTGGACGCAGTGGGTTAACACTCCAAAAACAGGAAATACCCCTAACCAACATTCTGTGTCACCACATAACCTAGATTTCAGCTGAGAATATGGGTGTTGTTTTAGATAACAAATACAACATGTGTTCATCATTAATCTTCTTGAACATTTGTTTGGCCAGAAACTGTCTCTGATCAACCCACTTATGTAAACAGGCCTGTGCTTCAGACAGAAGTGGTAAGCTGTTATTCCAAGTACTTGCATTACAGGGAATCTCTCCTTAACTCTAATGAGACATATTTAATGATAGTCTTGGTATTGGTGGCTGTACTCTAAAGACTTTTATGTTCAGATTAAATTTCAAAATTAAATAAAAATATATCTTGCATCAAAGGGGAAAATTATTACCTCTAAAAGGTCTACCATTTGTCTCTAGTCTGTTTGAGGTTTCAATACCAAACACTTTTGCATCTGGCTTGCAAAGAACTGGCATTCTTCTTTCACTACCAAATGGCAGATGCTGCATTTATTGAACTTGAACATGCTGGAGAGGTTTCATTAAATTTTTTACAGGTATAGAATCATATGCAAAAATGAAAGAAAAAAAGGAGAAAAATAAGTTTTATTTATTTAAGGAAAATACATTCTATTTGTCTCAGCTAGTTATGGACACAATGGTGTATTTCATTTATATCTGAAATTGTACTCACATAAAAAAATCAAAAATCTTCCGTGCAGAATATTGCTGGAGTAATTTGAAACATGCTATTTCCTACAAGCTCTTGCTCCCCATAGTTGGTCTCTTCATGCCTTTTTATTCAGAACAAAACTAGAAAAAGCAAACATCTTCAGTCCTGCCAATACAAGGGCAATGTCTGAGTGGGGAGCAAGGCTCTCCCGGTGTTGTGATCACTGCAGCTACCTACTGGCTGTGAGCCTTACCCAAACTTCTTTGTCTCTATTTCCTCATTTGTGAAATGTAAAATATATCTAAGAACTAGCCAGGAGCCATATTCTTATTCACTGCTGGGGAAGTTAGTTCTTCACAATAATAAACACTTAATGCTTTGATTGCTTGGTGGTTAATCCAAGGATTTAAACTGTGTGATAGGAATGATGTCCAGATGCAAGGAGCCCCAAGTTTGCAATAAACTCAGCCATTAGAAATGTTTATCATTGAGTTAGAGCATTGAAGACGATTGGTCTCAATTGCACTACATTTTCTTAATTGCATCCCATATTTTTGACATTGTCCTGAAATGCTTCTGAAGTTTGTAGACATACAGAACTCTTGAGATACAGGTTTGCTTTTTAAAAGCATCTAGAAGTCAGTTTACCTGTGACAATTTTTTAAGAATTTTTTACAAAGTCCTACATTTGATAGCTTTGAAAATGGTACAGAAAAGACTGTGTTGATAGACACATAGAGTAATAAGGAAAGGACAGAAGCTAGAAGGAACAGAGTAAAGGAAAGGAGGACAAATGCACCGACTCTTAATATTTCAAATGCCTGGAGGGGTGAGGAGAAAATAAGAGTTAGTTTTATAGGGGGAAAGAGAATTTTGGCAGAAATGTTCCCTTCAGAAAACATGCTTCCATTCAGCTGCATTTTAATAGTCTAATGCATTATAAAGCCAGATCTGCAGAGCTTGCAGACAGGGAATCAGAAATACTGATAAACTAAATGAGCTGAAGTCAGGCATCCTCTTACAGTTCCAAAATTATTAATGCCAGTCCTTTTCCATTTGGACTTCTGTCCTGATATACTGAACAGTCATGAGTCTTTGATATACTGTTTCTTTCTGCCAAGTATTGCTCTGCAGCCCCATCATCTATCCAGTTTGGCCAGCCAACTGCTGTCATGACAAAGTTTCATTTAGAGATATTATCCTATTAGTATCTACAAGTGCTTGAGATCCATAGAAGTCTAGATTGGTTGTCTGGAGATGTCAGAAATTAAAAAAATCCATTTTAGCCTGTTACATAAACTTGTTTTGAGAGCAAAAAGAAATTAGAAGCAGATAGGTTGGCTCATATAAAAGAGATAGGTTAAAATAATGGTGATAGTATTTACAGTTACTGAAGTCATGCAGTGATTACGACAATGAGAAAAATGAGAGGAAATTTTTGTAGCTGAAGTCACCAAGATGTGTCTTAAGTAATGTTCATGGAATGTGGTTGTCAGCTTCCATGTTGTTTTTCTGAGGGTCACTGAACAGAGGCAAACTGATAGGGAAGAGCTAATGTCATCATGGCTGTCATCCTAGTGTATCTCAGAGGGATTCATCATTACACTAATGTGCTTCCAATAGAAACCTGCTCCGGCGCTAAACCTGGATGTTGGCTGGATTTACTCAGGAAGAAAACATCACTCAGGAGCCCTCATTTCCTGAGTCACAACTCTGGAGTGCATTCATTATATGAATAGCTTTGGGGACAAGAATGTTAAAGGTGCCAGCACATAAGGTCTTAAGCAATTTTTTTTTGTTCTAAAATAGAGCTCAGAATCCAGACAGCTTCAAGGCTCCCTCTTATGATTTGTAAACAATCTTACAGGATTCAGTATTCCTAGACTTCAAATATATGTAGAAGTTGAAGGCAAACAGAGCCAAATACTTTCAAATCTGCAGTCAAGATAATTTTGCTTTGATTCTGCCAAAATGTAACATTTAGATTGTGGTGGTTTTTGTACTTCCTCTGCCAAAGCCAACTTCAGATTTCCTATTTTTCCTTCCAAAGTGGTATTATTTCCTTTTTCCTCTTCATTCCATCACTCTCCGATTTCCATCCTAAGGAAAATCATGACTGTGAAAAGTCTGTGACTAGTTCAGAAACATGGGAAAAGTGGAATTGTAACAAAAGGTCCAGTAAATTGATGTTGTATTAATGAGCTAGAAGAATCTGGATTACTTGGATATAGGAACTTAGCCATGAACAAATCTCTATGATGGAAGGAGAAGTAAGCTGGACAATGACCAGTTGCTTTAAATGTTCTTGGTTTTCCCTTAAGTATGATACATTTCTTCATGTTCTGCTCTGTAATGGATAAAATTTAAACTACCATGAACTTCATACCAAACCCACATCTGGAGGACTGTGCAAGTCTACCAGTTGCTCTGGATGTTACTGTTTCAGTAAGTGGAGATCTACAACTTTATTAAATTTTTGTTAGTTTTTGTCTAATTTATGAGGGAACCAAAAGTATACAATTTTAGAAGGAAACTGGATGAAGTATTTACCTAAAGTGATACTGAATGTCCTGCAAAAAAATGAAGTGATGTCAAATATAGACTGAGCAGACCGCTTGAAACTGTTTACAGATTATTGCAACTCAGGTGGAGGTTTGAAGTGGTCAGTGTTCAAAGTGATCTTTGTATGAGACACACAGTGTGAGAAAGGAATTAGTTTTCTCCTGCATAATGGGAGCCATCTGATTTTTTTTCACAAATATTCTGTACAGAGTACTGGCAGTAAAAATATAAAAACTCACAATGCTGGGTTTCTAAGGTTCTAAACCACTGTCCATTTCTGAGGGTCAAGTTGCCCGAAATCTGACTATGCATCCAGCTTTTGCAAACAGGACTGTCTCTCCAATGGCCTCTCTTAGTCATCCAAACCACAGCTGACTCCAGCTGACCCTCATTTGAGGATATTTCCATGTTAAAATCTGAATTTTGCTGTATGATCTTGCCCACAGAGGCAGACAACCATGTCTGCCTGCTGCTTATAGTAGGCACTTTCTTAGTTTCCAGGAGCTGTGCTTGTACTCAGAAGGAGCAGCAGACTGTTCTCAAACTGTTTAGGGTCATACTGAGGAAACACCCTCTTGGAAGCTGCTTGGCTCTTTGTTCCTTCCATCAGTTTAAAATAAATGTCATCAAAAGTATCTCATTTCTCTGTGTACACAGAGACCATGGGAACACTTAAAAGTCATCTCTTTCAGATACTGCATACAAAATCAGAGGAAATAACTGTTTGGGTCTTTCAGGAAAATCCAAAGTGTTCAAATTTCTTTGGCAGACTTTCCCACTTTGTTTTACCAGACTGACATTTATAGAAGTACCCTTTCCACCTCCCTGTCACTCACATTTAGGGCTGATGATGCTTGGACTCAGAGATACAATGTAGATGTGCATGGAAAAACACATCCAGCTGATGCAAAGGGGAACTACATCCTCTACCTGCTACTGTCGTCTTCTACATGTTTCACCTTCTTTCTGCAGGTTAAGTGACTCACTACATTCTTCTGCCATTTACTTCTCTTTTTCTGTGTGCACAGCAAATCTCTGATGCTTGTGGGACTGTTCCAAGTTCAATAAAATTTCATTTTCTGAAGGTTATAAGATTCCTCAAACTCCAGTCAAGATCTAGAGCCAGAGGGGGATCCAGTTTGCATAAAATCAAAGCTCTGCCACAGGCAAGTGACGCATATAGTTCATTAATATAAGTTCTCAATCTCAAAGTGTTATTTTCTGTGTGAGAAAAGTCAGCTTAACTAACTACAAACCGTTGATGAAATTTTAGCTGGAATTATGCACACAGTCCTGGCTGGTATAAGCAGAAAATATTTGCACAGACATCCATTGTCTTGACCTACAGACAGAGTTCAAACAAACACTGATGGGAAAATTAAATTAGGAGTACAGGATATTGTCCTTCATTCTCTGCATTCAGGCTACTCAGATAGCAGAATCTGAAATTTATATGGCATTTTAATTGGTCATAAACAAACTCAAAATGATTCCAAGGTTGGATCTGAACATATTTCATACATGAATATTTAATATTCATAATGTTTGCCAGAAGGATGACTGTGAATGTTGAAACTTTGCATTCATCTGCAAAACAAGGAAAGCGACAGAAGTGAAGAGTGGAAGCTTATGCAGAGTACCATATTAACATGCTTCATGTGCTCCTCTGTGTTGTGCTATGGTAATGCAGAAAACAGCTGAAGGGTTTACTTTTTCACGAATATTATGGATGATTCTGGTTTTCCTTTTTAATTTTTGTATCAGCCTCCATGCCATGAAGTTAAATCTGGTATGGCAAAGGAGTTTATCACTATGAAAAGTTTGTAGCCTAGTTGGTCAAATGGAAAACTCAGGGAGAAAAATTTGTTTTGGAAAACATGACACAGGAAATAAAGTAAAAAATGAGGGTCAATGTAAACATTTGTTTTGTCCTAGATATCAGTATTTTATGTAGTGTTTGGATTAAAAACATTTTTTGACATTTTAAAATATATATGCATTCAAATTTAAAAAAAAAATAATAAAAGAGATAATATAAATACTTCTTTTAAAATGTTCAAATGAAACATGCATGAATAAGATGAAACAATGGCAATGCTATTTACCAGCCTCACAAACAGCTCAGAACTGATTTATTCCTTGCTTCCTTTTCTTTACAGCAAATAATTATACTCAGTCTCAAAAATAATCTGTAAAGGGATCACAAAGGTATTATCTTATCCTTCCTCAGACCCCTGTTAACATGTGCCCCTCTCAAAAAAAGCCTGTCTCCAATGTTCATACCCAAGTCCAATCCCTATCCTATCCCAACATCATCACATTTCTCCAGATCCTCCTTTCCAGCCATAATGAAATGAATAGTAATTCACCTCTCTTGATGTCAATCTTCAATGCAGTTTTATAGAAACCCATGTTGAACATGGAGTAATTACTGAAGACCTAAACCAAATCCCAATTTAAAATCTTGTCCAGTCTTATTCATGCCCCAGTTTCTGTCACATGCTACATACCTGCTCTTCACAATTATAAAGATCAACAGTGAAATGGGAATTACTGGTCTCAACCCAGCAGCAGAACAAGCTTTTCAGACATTGTTTACCTAAAACATAGCACCAACTACTGCTCTTCTCTCTCTCAGTAAAAACCTTACATGCTCTTCCTAATAGTAGCTTTCATCATGCCCTACAGAACTGAAAGCTGACCCCTGCAGCCTCTGCTTTCCTGAACTGCAATTTTAATATTAAGTCTAAATTTCTTAATAAATTCCAAACAGATCTTCTCCTGTGTTAGAACTCCTCATTTCAGGACTCAGTGCCCTGCAAGAAACCACACTAATATCTGAATTTTGCTGCACAGATCCCTAGCTCAAAATTCAGTCTTATTGGTCACTATATCCAAAACCCATTCAACTTCTTCTGCCATGGCACAGATAATCTGCTACTTTCAGGTAGGACAAGCCTATTGGGATACTGCAAGTAACTAAGTATCTAAATTCATCTTTCTTTACCTTAAACCTAAATACATCTTTGCCTATAAACAAAATAAAACCCTACCAACGTGGACACCCTAAAAATTATGTTTAGAGAGAAACCCACAGCTCGCTAAAACTAATAGCCCATGTGTTATTCCCACAGGACTTAATTCCCACAGGACTCACCCTAGGTAAAGATGTCCCGACTTGTCTACGGAGGTTGGACCAGATGACCTCTAGAGGTCCCTTCCAGCCTAAAACATTCTATGATTCTATGATTCTAATAGGTCCACCTATTAACTTTCTCTTCTAGCCTCCTCTTTCCTGGACCATAACATAAACATTAATTGTAAGGACGTTTTCTAAATAAAATACTGATCTGTACTACAAAGTTCATACCACAATGACTGACTTCTCTAATTCCAAATTTTCTCTTCTTCCTTAGCTTCTTAAGGAACTAATGTAAAACCAAGATCTTAACCATCTTTTACCAGACATGTGATCCTAAACCACACTAACAGTTATCATCCTATTATCCTTAGCCCAGTTACTGTTTTCTGTCACAGCATGTATTATACATTATACATTGCTAAGATACCTAGTGCTGAAACTGGAACCTGAGGCTTGTAAGGATACAGAAACAGGAACCTCTACTTCCCAAACAGAAATCAGATATTCAAATATGGCCTTCACTTGCAGGTAACCTTACTCACCCTGTCCTAAATCAATACTGTCCAGACATTGACCTCTGCAAGCACCAGCCCTCTCCACAGTCATCTCTCCTCAGGCATCCATCACTTAGTTTAGCTCTCCATGCTTTCTTTTGCAGAAAAAAAGACATGCTACCCTTAGGATAGGCTTCTGGATGGACTAACAACAGCCACAAACTTCTGAAATAATGCTAAACTAAGTAGCTTTCCAGCATCAGCCCCAGCTCTGCCTCTAAGTTTTGCAGGACCTATCAGTAAATTCAGGTCTTTGTACTCTTTTACCTCAAACTCTGCATAACTGCCAGATGCTTTATCTGTAGTCCTGTCAAACCTTAATCATTGACAGGTCATTGCTGCAAAATCATCCCTAAATGAAAAGACCGGTAGGATTCAGCAATAAATGTTTGTTTACAACCTCTGCTTTCTTAAAGCCTGAGCCTTCACCTAACCCTAATCTTAATAATACCTTATCATAATAATAACCCTACACATCCTCTTTTCAGTGTTATAGCAGAGACTTCACTCTTCCTTGCCAGCCTCAGCCCTGATAGACCAGATTCATTATTACTCTCAGTTCTCTGTCCTCTTCTTTCTTGCTCCCTAACTCCAACCATTTGCTTTATTACAGACTTACAATTCCCTGATCAGAGCAAATCATCCTTTCATTTATCATTACACCTCTCCAGGACCCAATATGAAAAGCAGATTGCCACTTTGGCCATCTAGAATCTTAATCCTAACCACAATCAAGACAGAATCACAGAATCACAGAATATTCATGGTTGGAAAGGACCTTCTAGATCACCGAGTCCAACCATACCCATAACAAAAAAACCACCTAAATACCCTGATCAAACACAACTTCAAACCCACAAAATAACCCCCTAGATGTCTGACACTAGAGCATGTCCTGAAGCACCAGGTCTACCCGTCTCTTAACTACCACCAGGGATGGTGACTCCACCACCTCCCTGGGAAGGCTGTTCCAGGGCCTCACCACTCTTTCTGTAAAGAATTTCTTCCTAATATCTCATCCAAACCTTCCCTGCCACAACTTCAGACCTTCATTCAGACAGTCACCTTCATTATAGTCACTCCTGTTGCCACTAGGATGCATCATCAGATCTTCACTGCTATAAAAAAACATCTGAAATAAGGACTGCTGTGATATAGTGATAAACACAGACTGCTTTCCGAAATCCAGACCATATATCCAACCTTTATGCTGCCTTTAATAATATCACTCCTGCCACCAGTTCCCATCACAACTAGCCAGGAGTCATAAGTCCTTGCTATCCCCATGCTTCATCCTAGACCCACCACTTTGACAAGTTCCTGCAGTAAATGTATTTGTCCAGTTCTTCCCTTCCTGAACCCTAACCTTAACTGTTGCCACACAGCTCACCCCCAGCACTCCAGAGCATCAACCCTAATCCTAGCCATAACTGTAACCTTAACTGTAACCAGTCCCTTCTCTACCACAGAACTAATCACCTGGAGACTAATCATCTCTTCATTGTTTGATGGACAACCTCTGAAATCAGGTTTACAGGGTAGCAAAATGCCAATACAGGAAAACTACCTTCCACTGATATGGTTAAAAACACATTTTTAAATTTGTTTTAAAGTTTCTGCCAGTTTGGAGCAATGAGTTTTAGCTTCATTGTAGCTTGTCAGTGCTTTAGAAAACCCTGGGCTAACAGAAAGACTTTGCTTTGTGGCTTACTAGAGAAAGGAAAAAAATGTGAAGGCTTCTTCAATATAAAGAATGCTATACAAGGGCAAATACATAATCTCCAGTAAATGTGCAAATGCTTTTCCAGATCTGAGCTGTATAGAGCTTTGTTGGATGCAATTTTTATCTTTACCCTTTCTTACATTTGTATGTTTTTGAAGATAGTTTAGTTTCTTTCAAAAGCACTGAATAAATTAATAAAATTATATGATCTCTTTTATCTGAAAAATTGTGCTGAGAGCATTCACTCGTCTAATCCAGTGCTGACCAAAAACTTGTGATTCTCATTTTTAATAGGCACTGGAAGAAATTGCAAACCCATACCCTATAAAACTAACAGCATGAAAAAATAATGTCTCATAATTAACATAAATCTCTCTATAGATACATTTCTTTAAGAGCAATTCACTGGAGAAAATATACCTCACAGGTTTCCCTAATTGTATTTCTTCTTTGGTAATGTAAGTAATCATTCCCCAAAGGCAATGTTTTGTTCCCATTCAAGTCAAAGATAAAAATTCTCTTGAGTTTTGTGGGAACAAGAGCATTCTAAAAATAAAATTGTTCCTCTGATAACCTCAGTTGATAGGCTTTTTCCTCAGGAAGCCAACACAAGTCACAAAGATGAAATTTCCATCAGTTCCATTTCTGTCGTCAGGGTGTAATGCTCTTTAGTGCAAACACAGCTTAGGGATATGTGAAGGCATTTTGTGTTTTCTCATACACCCTCTGCATTGTCCTGAGGCTAAATTTTCCCTTTCTGGTGGTAGTTTACAGCTGCTTCTGGACAGCACTATAGCTCAGGAGCCTCCATATATGTAGGGAAAAAAAAGGTTGATAGTCTTATACTGCACTGCAGTAGGGTCAAGTCTTTCTTGAACTCTTGCAATTTCTCATCAACCTTGTGATGCTAGAATGATTATGACAGAAGAGGCTCTAAGTCTGTTCATAAACACTGTGAATCCTTCCTGAGGATGACAAGAAGCAAGGCTGCCACAGGGAATGGTACAAAGTACTAAACTTGTATCCCAGCCACACATCAAAAGTAAAAAAATAATTAAAATCGTTACATAGGTTCTGCAATAGGACTACCAAGGCCACTGTGCTCAAGATTCTCTAGCTATAAATTATTTGGCTCTGTGCAAAGTCCCACAACAAATTTTGTGACTTGAGCCTTCCAGGAGAGAGGGAGATGTTTAAACTTTCCAGATCTCACTTTAGGTAAAACAATGAGTGCTCTGTTTGTGGTGAATGTTCCCTGTGTGCACTGCCTTTCTGTATCATCTGCAGTTTACTCTTGCAGTTAAAGCACTGCAGGATATTTCCTAATGTCTTTTAGAGACTCATTTGTTGTTCTGCATGAATATATAGTACTACTGTTACCTTACTCCATGGAGGCACTTAACTGGGTGACCATGCTGGGCTAAGCAAACACCATTTGTATTGGTGCTCCACTGTTCACTTAGTTACAGGAGTGGAGTGAGAGAGAGGACCACACAAACACGACCCATGACTAAGCCTTTCCTGATAGACCTTTGCAAGTATCTTTGCTTAAATAAATGCTGCCCATAGGGTTGCCTGCTGAGACAGAAGCTAAAAGAGAAAGGGGGTTTTGCTTGTGTAGGCACTATACTGCTTCATGTTTTCTGTTTTATTTAAGGTGGGTTGTGTTTCATACCTGGATTTTTAAATTTAAGTAGTGAATACAGGGGCATCCAGTTTACAACAGATATAACTGTGAGAAAAGAGGGTAGAGAAGGATGGTGAAGATGATTGGGTTAACTACCATCAGTTGTGTGAATGTGGTGAGGCAAGTGAAGTGTTGCATTAAGCTTCTAAGCATGCATAAGGTGAATCAGACAATAAAACCTTGAGCAACTTCAGCTAAAACTGGATCCTCCTGCAGTAAAAGAGAATCTTGTGTTCTCTTGGCAATCATACTGCATTCTGAATTCTCATTGTTGTCTGAATGGAGACATACATGGGGAAACTTCAGAGAGGGAGTGGACCAGAGGAGAGCACAAGATGGATAAATGTAGTTCTTGGAGAATAATGAACTTGACATGGGCCATGCAAAGTGAGCAGGAGCCCAGGGCATGGGGCATGGGGCATGGGGACCAGTGTGAACTGGATGGTGAGTGAGATGGGTGTTTGCAGCTATATGTTGACTGTAGACAAAACACTGAGAGAGAAAAAGATGTCACCTGGAAAGCAGAAGCCAGAGCTTGGGGAGCTGGGACACTCAAAGTTGAGTGGCTTCACAGGTGGTAAACAGGGGCTGTGATAGACTACAGGGGGAAGTGAAAGTCTAAAGTACTTTTACTTTAAAGTAAGAAGGGACAGGTGCCACTTCTGCATCTTTTTGCAGAAGCTTTGCTCCTCCTACCAGCTGAGCAAATTTTGTGAAGAACAAATCCCTCCAGAGCTCATAACAACCATCACACCACTTCCTGCTCAGCAATTTGAGTGCTCAGGTCCTGGACCATCCCTGTGTAGTAGCCCACATCCTCCTGTCGTCCCAGAAGCCCCTCTTGTTAAAGACAGATCTTGATGAGACAGTTCCTGTGCTGACCTCACACTCTTGTACTCTTCTTATGCCTTGTTGGCACAGTGGGATGGCAGAGGAGAACCAACATGGCAGCAAGTAGGATCTTCACGGAAGACATTTTTAGCAAGGATTTCTCCCCATCTTTACATTGGGGTCACCAGAAACGAAACAACCCTGAGTGAAGATTCTGCTACTGCAAAAGAAACATGACCAGTGTGAGCAGGCATAGAAAGGGTCTTGTGCCTGGATACAACCCTGATGGAACCACACTTGCCAGCTTTGGGAGAACACCACAGTCTGGTAGGATGTCTTTTCTTCTCCAGGGGTTCCAGGCAAATAACACAAGGTTTCCCCATCCTCATAGGCCTGCAGTGTTTCTACCAGGGCTGTGGTCCTGGCAGAAACACCTAGGGTGAAGACAGAAGAGGTGGGCAAAATTGGGAAGTGCTGAGTCATTCCACAATTCTGCACAAAGCTACCACAACAACTGAAGAAGCTGAGTCTTTGGGCAGTGTGCCCATGTCTCTCTTCCCAGACACTTCTTCCCTCTTTATCTCCCACCCAACAGGATATGGGGCATGGGATAGGCTGAACCCATGGGTGTTTGTAGACATTTGACATGTTTGGGGATTTATAGGAAAGACAGGAGGAAATTATTGGCCACTTTGCTACATAAATCTTGAAGTGCTAATGCTCGAATCTTTGCCTGTCACCTAGTTCAGCCATGGCTCTGTGAGACACCAACTCAGTTATTATTTTACACAAGATTAAATTCTGAGCATTATATTTATCTTCTTATCCTCACCTTAAGTAAGGCTGAATCTCTAGAATCTGAAACCATAAAGAGAGTAGATTCAGACTAGATAGAGGGAAGAAATTTTTTACGATGAGGGTGGTGAAACACTGAAACACTGAAACATGTTGCCCAGAGATGTAGTAGATTCCCCACACCTGGAACATTCAAGGTGAGATTGGATGGGGCTCTGAACAAGCTCATCTAGTTAAAGATGTCCCTGCTCAGTGCAGGGGAGGGTTGGACCTTAAAAGGTCCCTTCCAACACAAACTATTCTATTATTCTATGATGGTTCTATAATGATTCTATGATTCTATGACTATCCATCTTTAAGCAGTTGAAAGTACTTGTATCATAAAATAAATAGACCAGCACATTTGTTTGTTTGTTTTAAAGAGCAAGTGGGTAACATTTTAGCCATTCCTAAAGTAAATGTGGAAAATGGGAGCCCATATTCAAGTGTTCTTCAATATGACCTCTGAATTTGCAGCTACAGTTCAGACCACTGAAATTCCTATTTAAGTGAAAATTCTTGGAATTTTCTATAAAAAGAACGAGAATTACTACCAATGGGAAACATTTTTCCTGCATATACAGTAATGGCAGAAAGTTTACATTAAGCTGCCAGATTTACTTGAAGCAACCGAAGTCTGAAGATGGGAGTCAAACTCTAAGACACATACAAAAGCTAAATGATAAGCATTTAATTTTGATTGTGATGATATATGAGTTTGTATGGCTATTACAGCTTTTGTTTAATTTAAAGTTTATTAAAATAGCTCTCACACCATTCAAGCATCGATTACAGAAGTAGCCAGGCACTTCCAGAGCAATATGTATTCTTCACCATTAGAGAGCAGCACTACCCTAACCATTCCCTGAATGCAAAACTGGCTCAACTTTTTTCCTTATTTCTTCATCCTACAACTAAAGTCAATGGAAGTTTCTTCCCTACCTTTTTCAAGCGGAATACCTGATCTCATTAGTGAATTTTTGCAGTGAAGTAAAGTTTAACCGTATGTTTTATCACTGGCAGAAATCTCTAATGATCACCCTACTCAAAAACCAGCTGTAGTGCTCGTTTTCTTCCTTCCAGGGCACTTTTTCCCTGTGAGACCCTCTAACATTTCTCTCAGACACAGACAATAGAGAAGATAAAAGTGAGCCTGACAGGCAGACAAACATGCCCTGTTGTCTGCAGTTTGCTTTTTGTTTAATGTTGCTTTTCCATGAACTGACTGAGATGGGAATCATGGAACTCTACCAGCCTTAGGAAGGACACAGGAAAACAGGGTCCTTCTCCTAAAATATTTTTTATCTTACCATAAACAAATATTCAGGCAGGCAGAGGGAATCCTGAAGAGGAGATAAGCAGCAGATTCTGCACTGCTGCTCACAGAGGAGCCTCATAGGCGGTGGCTGGTGCTTCCTTTCTACCTGAGGAGAGCTGCCTAATCCATTGGATGCAATGAATTGCACTAAACTCCTCGTTATTTCCACTTTTACATGAATTTTGGCTTGTGTTCCTCAGACCTACCTCATTCCCATATATGATCTGGGCTCTGAGCTGTCCTCTGCCATGCCCAGGCTGGCCCTGCTCAGCTCACTTGGATAGCACGTGGCTGATAAGGCCCCTACCCTTCTGTATTTGTTGTGTTTGTCTCCCAGTTCCCCAATCCTTAGAGAACAGCTGGCCTTTGCCAGTTCACTCACCTTACACCAGCTCAGAATCTACAGGAGAATAATACACAGAAACATTTAAGTTTTCTTTTGTATATAACCTGGGCAGTACTCTATCTCTCTGCTTGCATGAGTCCTATTTGTTTCAGTTTGGGTTTGGGGTGTTTTGTTTGTTTGGTTTTTTAATTGAGTGACAAGAGTTTTTCCAAGTCAGGCTGCTTTAATGAAAAGATTGTTATTAAAACCATTCTTTTTATCAAATGGACTGTTCTGTGACCTGAAAAAGTTCTACTCCCACTCTTTGATACCCAGAAATTCAAAATTGTGGTCAACACCTTCTAGGCAAGAGGTAGTTATGGATAAGATGGCTTTCTTAGCTTAGAAGCTGTAGCACCACTGCTTTAGCAGCTAAGTAGAGCTTTGTTAAACCTTACAGGATGTCCAGGTTTGGACAACAAAATGAGAGATTATAAAAAAGGATTATAATCAGTTTCTTTCATCAGATAGATCTGTAACTCTTGAGGTAACATCATTCCTCCTACTTTGTTCTACTTCTCTCCTGAAACACAAATTAGCTTACTTACAATCTTTTGAAACTGATTTTGTGCTCAGAGAGCCTGCAGTTTCTTGAGACATATGCACAGATTTCCTGTCCCAAGAATTTAAGGCCTTTCAAGGTTCAGCCTTTTTGCATTCTTACCTGGTAAGGCAATGAATGGGGCTAGTTCATAAAAGATTCACCTTTAGAGCTGCCTGCTGTGATCCTTGCTAATGCTGGGCCATGCTACTCTGTCACTTTGGATTTGGTATATTATTTTAAATTATTGATGTGTATGAAGACTTCTGAAACTTGTTGCATGCAACATCTTCTTTATGGGCACTTAGAATTAGCTCTCTCATCTCATAATGAAATTTATCTTTCATTATTGGCTCTTTGTGGATTTTGGGTTGACGTTTTATGGGTTGGGTGGGGGGTGTCAGCTATTCCTTAAGAAAATAAGAGACAAGTGTAACAAATGAAAAATTCCTACCAGTGATTTCTTTACTTACATTTCTGGCTGCCTTTCCTCCTCCTAAGCCTATGTGCCTCTTTTCTTCCACAAGCTGGAATGAGCAAGTATAATTCATGGCAGGCGAGGTTTTCAGACCTCGTTAGACCAAAGCTAGATGCTTTTGGAAACCATACCAAATTGATTGTGTACATACATGCCAACTGTTTTTCTTTTAAAAAGTACCAGATGACAAATAAAGAACTATACAGAAACAAAAAGCTAATTATTTATTGTAGAACAGTTTAGGGAATTAGTTACCTTAAATACAAAAATTATTTCGGTTCTAGTTGGGTGAGAATACTCTTGGAGAATGAAACACAGAAACAAGACCAACTTTACGCAAGCCAATGCACTCTGTAAGAGTGCCATATGGTGAGTTACTGATATTCAAGCCAATCCAACACATACGGTAGCATAAGTTGAACCACTATATACCACAGCAGTTGAAGGCAAGTATTTAGCACAACCGACCATGTTCCAGCAGGACATTGTACAAGTTTGTGGCATGACCAGTAAGTGTAATTGTAAAACAGAGTGTAGTCTTATTTGTGCATAAAGGAATTTATTTGATATGAGTATTTAATCTATAGAGAAGAAGTGTGATAGACATAATTTTATAGTGGATGCACATTACTGAGGTCCTCTGAGGACTTTTGGGGGAATTAGCACAGAGGGTTTAGTCCAACCTTTCTGAACACTGGAAAATGTTGGCTTCACAAAGGGGAAATCCTTCCTGACAAACATAGTGGCTTTCTACAACAGAGTGACTGCATCAGTGGATAAAGGACAACCTATGGATGTGATCTATCTGGACTTCTGCAAGGCCTTTGACATGGTCCCCCACAACATCCTACTCACCAAGTTGG
>JANIJG010002798.1:0-22580 GCA_024611175.1 Megaceryle torquata | reverse complement strand
AAGAAAGAAAGAAAGAAAGAAAGAAAGAAAGAAAGAAAGAAAGAAAGAAAGAAAGAAAGAAAGAAAGAAAGAAAGAGCTAATTGTGGAAATAAATATACATAGAGGAAGTGTTGATGGACACATAGTCTGTCCCTTCTCCATGGTTACAAGGAATACAGAAGTTTGTTACATCCTTTTTCCCTAATCTGCAAACAGTCTTGTGAGGAGTATGAAACATCTCTGACAGCAAGGCTGCTACTGATGGAAGATATAGCAGAGTCTGAAACATGTATTTTGAGTTCTCTGTGGTGTAATGGCTTGTCTGCAGGCCATCAAGACACCAGGTCCTTTAATTCCCCAATCATTAACACTTCCCATGCAGTGTGTGTATCTGTCATATCTCAGACACTTAGAGACAGACAACTGGCTCTGCCTCAGACTCACTGCAGCTAGGCCTCTGGCTCATACATTTTCATCACTGTAATGAAATGATAGGATCATAGAAACTGGGAAACCTTTTCCAGAACTACAAACCTTTCTGTGAAGAAATTTTTCCTAATATCCAATCTAAACCTCCACAAGTACAACTTGAGGCCATTTCCTCTCATCCTATTTCTTGTTACTTTGGAGAACAGACCAGCACCCACCTCACTACGACCTCCTTTCAGGTAGTTGTAGAGAGCAAGGTGGTCTCCCCAAGGCTCCTTTTCTCCAGATTGCCTCAGCCGCTACTCAGAAGATTTGTTCTCTAGACCCTTCAGCAGCTTCATCGCCCTTCTCTGGACATGCTCCAGCCCCTCAGTGTCCTCAATGACCCAAAACTGAACGTGACATTCTAGGTGCAGCCTCACCAGTACTGAGTACAGGGGGAGAAGGGCTTCCCTAGTCCTGCTGGCTATACACCATTGCATATGAAGATGGCATTGAATATCATCACTTGTTGAGAGGAGGTACCGTATCAGAACAGAACTATTTTTCTATAAAATGACACTGGGTCTCACTTTATTTTGCCATATATGACCTTAGATAATGGAAAACTGCAATAAATTTTCCATTATTATTGCAGGCTGTAAAATATTTCTTGAGGACTGTAAGGGTTGTTTCCCCTTCTCTGGCTGTCAGCAGTGTGCAGCAGGGCTGTGCGCAGAACTGAAGCACTCAGATTTAAACACTGTAAGGACCCAACACATTCTCAGTAATAATTTAATAACACTCAAAAGACCAATAACAGGGAAAAAAATGAACTTTAAAAAGAAATCTGTTAAAATACATTTGACCTTTGTGATTTATACTTTCTTTTTTAAACTATGATCATACCTGCTGTCTGGCCTTTTGAATTCCTTTCAGTAAGTCATACATTTCTCATTGTTGTTTCTTTGAGTTAAATATTTCTTTGAAATGCCTAAATGCCCCATTAGGCTTTCCTATACTTTGTATTGAATTGGTAGCAGAAGGAAAGGCTCTTATCTGCTAATCCAGTTTATTTGCAATAGCAATGGAGGCTGTCAGCTGTCAATTTATGTGTTGGTCATGGCTTCTTTTTTCTTACTTGTTCTGAAGAGAATTGGAGAGTTAATTCCAAATGTTATCATCTGTGGGCATAAAACCTACCACACACGGAGGTAAATGGGGCTTTCATGCCATTATTATTGAAACCATTATCCTAAAAGTTAACTCAAATAAATCTGAGCACCATAACACAAAATTTAGTGTTAAAAATAACAAAAAAAAACCCCCAAACCTACAGCTTCCTGAAAAATTAGAGAGCTGCTTGCAGAAGTTGTGCTGATTTGAGTAAGTTGGATAATTCATAAACCATGTGGAATGCCTTATGAAGATTTTAAACTCTTTCTGATTTTTACTATGTCTTTGCAACTGCTGAGTGATCTGGTCCTCAGAAAGTCTTGCGTGTAAGTTTTCTGTATCAGTACAGCCTTATACACCATTTGTATAAAATTCTGTATGAGTGGTTAAATAACAGAACAAGTTGCTCAGAGATCTTGCATAATCTTCAGATTTTAGCTGGTGTTGAGTTAAATATGAGAAACCTGATCTGCCTTTGGAGAGGAGCGTCTCTCTTCCAGAGGTTCTTGTCAACCTAAATGGTTTTGTGGTTCTAAGTCAGTAGTAAGTCAGTAATACTATGGTTGCCCAAAGCAGTTAGCTTACTGCTAAGAGTAGAGACAGCTGATGAAACAAGGAGATCTTGGAATGTGCTGCATATATTTATCTGGTATGTAAATCTTCTTCCTCTGAATGTTGTGGGATCACACACTGTGAAATGATGGCTGTGAGGATGATGAAGGGACTGGAGCACCTGCCTTATGAAGAGAGGCTGAGAGACCTGGGGCTTTTCAGTCTGGAGACTGAGAGGGTATCTAATTAATGTCTATAAAGACATGAGGGCTGGGTGTCAAGAAGGCAGGGACAATCTCTTTTCACTTGTGATAGGATGAGGGGCAGTGGATTCAAGCTTGAGTACAGGAAGTTCCACCTCAACAAGGTGAAGAATTTTACTGTAAGAGTTCTAGAGCATTCAGAGGGGTTATGGAGTCTCATTCTCCTCCTCAGGGGAAGTCCCTTCCAACACCCTTTCCAAAGCAGGACAAAACTAGAGCAGATCATGCAGAAATACATCCAGACAGGTCTTGAAAGTCTCCAGAGAAGGAGACTCCACAACCTCTCTGGCTCTGGGGAATCTGTTCCAGTGCTCCATCACCTTCATGTTTGTGGGGTTTTTTTGGTTGGTTTTGGTTTTGTTTTTCTCTGGAAAGAATTTATGCCAGGAAGTTTTATCTTTTCATTTTCTTCTAGTTGTGCAATATCATTAATTCCTTAGCAACTTTTGATTTACCAGTTTTTTATCTGCCTCTCTGTCTTTCTGCTACTCTTTTTACATTCATATCCTGTTGAACAATAACCAGCCCTTGAATTTATGAGTCACTCCCCCTGAAACACTTCTACTGCCAAAGTTAGATTGTTTAGTGAGTCCTCCATGGTTTTGGTAGTTGTTACTGTTTCTCTTAATCCATAAAGAAAATTAACTGGTGGGTTGTTTGGGGTTTTTTTTGTTTATTTGTTTCTTAAATGCAGAACCTACTTTGACATCCTATTTAAAGATTGTGTGGTGCAAGTTTTGACTGCTAATTTGTGCTTCCAGTTACAAGTAAATTGTAAACCCTGTTTCCCTAAAGATAGCTTGTCCTCTGGATTGGTTCACTAGATTTCACTATTATGACAAAGGGTATTATAGTACCTCTGGATATGCCATTGGTGTGACCAATACTCAAATGCCATGCACAAGTTCCATTTTTTTTTTTTTCCTGAGAATAAGAATGTACTGAATACTGGAAATAGAAAAAGTCACCAGAATACTCTAAAATATTCATTTATACAGAAATATTAAAGGATTTCCATACATTCAGTTTAACAAAATTACTATTACCAGGTGATTTGCTTTTAGTATATGCTGATGCAGAAAACAGAAGCTTGGTTAAAAACCCCACAAAACCTCAAACCAACCAACCGAACAAAAAAAGTACAAAAATAACACAGCAGCCCCTTTTTTTCTTTATTTTACTTCTGGTAAAAAACAAACAAAGAAACAACTTAAAATTTCTTCTACAGATTTAGACTGGAAAAAACATATGTGTGTTTATTGACCACTGCCATGACTTACAAAGTTTCCATTGATCTCTTTAGCCATGACAATTTCTAAAAATCATTACTTGGTTTTCTGGAAAATTAAGAGCTGAAAGAGTAGTTCCAAAAGAAATTGTATCAAGACAATTTCATATTAGGCGAAATATAGTTAGGGGCAAACACTGATATGCAATGGTTACTCATTTCTGAGCAGAGGAATTTATCAGTGCCTAGCTTGATTAATCAGAAAGGTGTGTGTACTTATTAATAATATACCACTCCTGAGTTGTCACAGAAAGAATAACTGCTCACTTCTGACAGGTTCTAACCCTTGTTAAGGAAGGAAAGAAGAAAGAAAACAGAAGAAATATATTATAAAACTCTAATACAGTTCATAATTTTTTGTTACTTTTTTTTTTTAATTAAAATATTTATTTCCAGAAGCAAATCATAAATTTGAGACACAATTCAGGAAACAGTATTACAGAATGGATTATACTTTTCACACCCTTTAATGCAATGTTTAAATGTTTAAGACTATAAACATTCCCATAGGTGTCTGAAAGTAAAGCTAGAAAGAAAGCCTATCTTTAGTTTGAGAGAGTTCATAATTATACATGAACTGTTCACATAGCTCCAATTTTCACTGTTATGTAATCCACATATATTTGCTATTCATTATGCAGCTTAATTTTTTATAGCGAGAAATTAACCCCTACTTGCTTCAGGCAGCCTAGGTAAAATTGAATTTGCCTTGAAAAGAGCAACATTATGAATGGGAAAGATATACCAGATGTGCAAATTTCACTCACTGGAGTATGGTTTTATATACTGTAATCATCCACTCCAGTGTATAATTAGGAAACATGTTCTTCATGTATTAGAACTTGCAGTGCATTCTAGAGATTACTGGCAAACAAGCTTTGAAAGGTTTAGGAACTTCTTTGAGATAAGCACTACATCTTCAGTCTAGTGAGGGCAGCAGTAGAAAACAACCCCTGCAGGAAAGGACAGGCATAAAAAGAATGATGGTTACTTCAGGAAGTAGGAAGAGGTAAACAACCCTCTTCCTATAACTTTCTTGATTCTGTTTTTGCAAGGTGCACAATTCCCAACAGTAATATTGCCATAGTAGAAGATAAGAAAATTTGTGCTTTAAGCTAAAATAAGTGACATCCTTGACTTGTTGACTGTTGAGGAACTACGGTAAGTGCTTAACCCCATACCAACTACTATGAAGAAAATTAACTTTACCCCAGCCAAAACCAGCATGTTGTGGCCGATCAGCTGACTGAGATTCTTTACAATGGCATCATCGCCAAGATAGGTGATTTTCATTCTTTATGTTCAGGACTTGAGCCTTGCCCTGTTTTGAACTTCCATTCTTAAGAGAAAAAGTATAGGGCCTTTAATTAACAAAAACATTTGCTCCTAGTTTCTTCAGCTACTGACATGAAGGACCTTCTGTGTTCATAGACAGACACGCTCAGACCTAAAGAGACAAGACCGGGAGAAATCTTTATCAATTCACTGTAGCATTTCACAAAGATTTAATCATATCATTTAAAGGAAATGTGTTTGTGCAGGCCTCATCCTTTATGGATGCTTTCAAAAAATCATACACACTTCCTTGTTTTCAAGGAGTACAATAGAATTATTGCTGGTTTTACTCTATCTTACTAACAGTGCTATGGTCATTTCATAAAGTACGCAGTTACACTGTGTTATGTAAACTGTTCTATAGAGCTTCTCTTGGGGAACATAACAGGACAAAGATAATTTAGGTGCCATTTGTGTTTATTAAGAATAATGAAAGGGAC
Organism: Megaceryle torquata; assembly: GCA_024611175.1. Classification (NCBI taxonomy): domain Eukaryota; kingdom Metazoa; phylum Chordata; class Aves; order Coraciiformes; family Cerylidae; genus Megaceryle; species Megaceryle torquata. The sequence continues at coordinate 17,138 of JANIJG010002798.1, read as the reverse complement.
CAAGCTCTCTCTATCTCAGCAGTCAATTACCCTTCATCATTTATACAGTAATTTTTATACTAATTGAGTCTCGGAGCATATAAACAGAAGAAAGAATACATTATGAATTTTCACATTTTGACTTGCATAAACTTGTATATCTTTTCACAAGTACAGTCATGAAAAAATGCTTCCTGTCTATTTATACACACACATATACCTGTATGTCTGTAAAGAGTTATATATGCCTGCACATGCATAGAAATACATACAAGCTGTATTTAACACTTGGGTTTATGGTAGCATAATATCATATTCTAAGAAAGAATTAACAAAGAAATAACTTTACATTGGGTAGATGTGTGCATTGATAAATTGCGCTAAAACTGCTAGATTACATAAAGGAAAAAAACACTGTAATCTTATGGTTAAGGCTTATAATCTCCTGGTATTGCAGAGAGGATATTCATGAACAAATAAGAAATCCAAGGGTTACCCAACTATCAAAATAATGTTGACACTACACTGGATGTCTCTTTGTAAATAAGATATATTCTTTTGTTATAATCAAGTAATTAATATAATAAAGAAAAAGCAGTATGACTATTACAATCTTAAAAAATGTAATGTTCTGTATAATCTCAATCATTTATATAACATATTTTCATATTATAAACAAATACATTAATAGTTTGGGGGCTTTTATTTACAGAAAAGGAGTTTCTAAAATACTTTATAAGCATGGATCTAATCTATATAATTTTTTAGACTTCACCACCTTAGATGAGAACTCCTTTGATGCCAGTCCAGAAAAGAATCCATGCTTCACTCTAGTTAGACAACATTGCAATCCTCCCATTGCAGGAGAAGAAATGAGGGGGAAAAAAAATTATTTAAAGCCCAGAAAAAGCTGTATAAAACATTGATTTATTTACCTTTGTTGTAGTCATATTTCCGTTAGTATGCAAGTAGTATACTGTCCAAATTGTACGTGGATATTATAGCCACATCTCCTGATGTTATTTATCACAGCTGCAAGATCTGTCAAAGATTTTACAAAATCAAACGTGATGCAAATCTGACAGTACATAATTTATGAAGAAATACTTGTCAAGAAGTAAGAAAGGGTGCGCATAGAGGTTATTTCACAGGACAGCAGCACAGCTGAGAATATTTGGTATTCAAAGCATCTTCCTTTGTTGCATGACATTTGTCCTGCACAGGTTTCTTTTTGCTTTTAGTCCTTCTGTCTTGCAGAAGCACTAAGCCATCTATCTTGACCAATACAGTTCCTATTATCAGCACCCTCTGATACTTAAAACTATTCTTGCTGAAGTGAAATTAACCGTAAGTACCATAAGAAGTATTAGGAACTGGATGCCAGTTGGGAACTAGGATAAAAAGTAAATTGATCAGTAAACACAATACAATTTTCTCAAGCTATACTGCATTATTGCTTTAGAGACTTTGAGCCTTATGAGTTGTGGCAGAGCACTTTGCAGTATGTAGTTTTCGCTAGAACTATAGAAATATGGGTTTTCTTCTTGTCCTTGAAAGATTAAAAAAAACCCAAAACAGTTGAACTAATGTGACGTCGAAGTATTAAATCCTTTCCACTTAGTCCTTGAAATTCTTGGTTGCATGCATTAGACCACCACAAACCATGTCTGAAGCTGCTTGTGTATATTTCTCAGGTTATTTGGACACTACTGTCCTTACTAACATTTGTGAAGCTAAACCACAAACGATCTCCGTTATGTCCCATTAGCATTCACAATCTGGTTTTCTTTTGATTTGGTGTTTATTTTTATCAGCTACGAGTGAAGGTCAAAGTCAGAACTCGCAGTGGTTGCCAAGAGTTAATACCGAGCTGTTGTGCCAAACATGAGACACTACCCCATCTCACAGATACGCTGTTTAAGCACGACTGAAGTGGTTCTGTTGGGTTTTGTGTTTGCCTCGATGTCTGTGTGTGTACAAAGGGAGGATCCAAATAGACCTTGGTGGGGCAAACATATGTTGGCTGATTTGATTGAATTGCTATGTGTCAGCATATGGATTGTTACTTTGGGTATTCAGTACAAGATCACTGACCAAACAAACGTATTTCAGATGAAGAGGACTGACTGCATGAAAATATCTTGAAAGAAAACCTGAAGTGTTGGGATATCCCATGAGATATCTGAGGCCATCATCACCATGAAAAAAACATGTATAGCTGTGTTTTTCCTATAAAACTCAGAAGTAAAAAGTGGTGGGACTAAATAAATAACTTCACTGTGTTGCTAAAGGTATGGCCCTGGTTTGAAAGAGCACCTTGGAAAACATAAAGGATTAGTGTGATAGGAGAGTACAGGGAAGAGAAAAGGTCTCTCAAGGAGAAGATACAAAGATTTTAAAAAAAGCCTGCCTTTATATTTTTATGTAATTTCCCAGTTTTAGGAGAAAAGACACATTTTATTTCACATTTAATTATTTTTCTATAGGTAACATACTTAGAGCCCACAAACTGATTGCAGTAATTTCTTACCTTATTTCTTTAAAGAAATTAACATTCGATTTGACAGAGACAATTATTTTGCTGTGATAGTTTTGTAAATGAAGTTTTAAGGTCACCTTAAAAAAAACAACCCTACACTATTATTCTTCATTATGATAATGAAAAGAAGCAAACAGCACCAAGTTATTAATATTTATGTGCAAAAAGTTCAGGTTTATTGAGGAGGAATATTACTCTACAAAACTTTTTATTCATTGGCTTGAAAACAGACTTCATCAATCAAAACCAAAGTATCATTGCTTCACAATGCTAAAAGGACGTTTAGTTTGAAAAGCAAAACATTCTAAAGGTAGGAAATGCCAAAGTTTAACCATTTTATAAATAAATATCAGGATTTGTATTTCACTATTGTATTTTTTCCCTGTTGAACTTCTGGAATACTCAAATTATTTTGGATATTCCATATTCAAAGCATATTTCCATGCCTAACTTCTTCCATCCGCCAATAGTGTGAATATGGCAAGCACAGAAACACAGAATGGATGAGTTTGGAAGGGACCACAGTCCAACTAGTCCAACAGTCATCTAGTCCAATTCCCCTGATCATGTCCAGTCAGATGTTGAATATCTTCACAGATGGAGACTTCAAAACCTGTCTGGGCAACTTGTTCCAGTGTTTGATCACCCTAACAGCTAAAAATCATTTCCTGTCTTCAAGTCGAGTTTCACGCATTTTTATTTCTGTCCGTCACATTTTGTCCTGTTAGTGGGCACCACTGAAAAAAGTCTCCATATTTTTCATTCCTTTTTATCGGGTGTTTATAGACACTGATAAGATCTCTCACAAACTTTCTTTTCTCCAGGCTGAACGCTCTCAGCCTCTCCTCATATGGATGATATTCCAGTCCCTTGGTCATCTTTGTGGCCCTTTGATGGACTTTCTCCAGTAAGTCAGTATCTTTCTTGTACTGGGAAGCCCAGAACTGAACGCAATACCCTGTATGTGTCCCACTAGTCTTGAGTGAGGAAGCATCACTTCCCTCAACCTGTTGAACAATGCTCTTGATAATGGTGCCCAGCATATTGCCAGCCTTCTTTGTCACAAGTGAACACTGCTGTCTCATCTCCAACTTCAAGCCCACCAGGATTCCCAAGTCCTTTTCTACAGAACTGCTTTACAGGAGATTGGCATCCAGCATGTATCATTGTTTGGGGATATTCCTCTGCAGGGGTGGGACTTGGTATTCCTGCTCGTTGAGCTGTAGGAGAGTCCTGCCTGTCGGTCTCTCAGACCTGTTAGGGTCCCTCTGAATGGCATCGTGACCCTCTGGTGTATAAGTCAGTACTCTTAGATTTGAGCTGCTTGCAGAATTGCTGAGGGTGCACTCCATCCCCTCAACCACATTGTGAAAGAAGAAGTTGAACAGGTTTAGCTGCTGGGTACACCACTGTTGACTGGTGTTCAGCTGGGTTTTGTGTTACTGAGCACAACCCTTCAGACCTGTCCATTCAGCCAGTTTTGCAATCCACCTTACTGGGCATTTTATCTAAGGCAGACTGTGTCAGCTTGTCTGTGTGGATGTTTTAAAAGACAGTGTCAGAAGTCCTGCTCAAAGCAAGGTAAACAACAGCAACTGCTCTCCCCTTAGCTGGGCAATAACTCCCCTGCCTAACTTAGTCCACCACGTTTGTTGAAACTGTAGATGTCTAAAGAACCAAGCACCCAAGTTCTTATACAATTGAAGTAAAGACAGGGAGGATTCTTTTTCTATTCTGTTGTCATATGCAGAGCTGAAAAAAAAGTAAAAAAAAAAAAAAAAAAAAAAAGAAATCCACAATAAACTAATAGACAAAGGATGTAAAAGGCAGTTAGGTTTCTCAGGTCTGGAGCAGTATCCTAAGGACTGCAATAATGCCATGCTTTTCTGTATAACATTTGATTCTGTTCTGAATACAGAAATCTTTGTACAGGTAAATGTATTAAATTAATTATGTTTGTGCAAATACTACTTGAATGAATCAACATTTTGGGGGGGCTTTTAGTATTTACCATATCACTAATTGCCATCAAATTATAAAAGTTAATTCTTTTGTATAGGACATTTTGTTCTTACTTTTTCTCACATTGTAAAATCAATTTCAGCTTATGCTTTACTACTATTTGTGAAGAGAAAGATCAATGTATGAATTATTTTCAAAAAACTAAGCAAATACTCCTAAATATTTTATCCTCAATTACACATTTCACTGACTTTACTATGGGTCTTTGAATGATATTTTTACTGTGTAAAAGACTTTCATGAAAAAAAAAGATAAAAAAAAAAATCACAGAGAACATCAAGTGCATTTTCTGATTATCGTTGGAGATTAACTTTATTTATTATATCGGTGTGTATATGTGCAGGAATGGAAGCTGGACTCCTTGTCTTCTCTGTCCTACTCAGAGACTGAAAGACCACACATCTCAGCACATTGAGAGGATTCCTTTTACCTAACCTACAATATATATAACTTTTACCTAGCCTACAATAGAGGTGTGAGTTGTCTAAATGACCACTGTTGATGTTGAAAATATAAAGAAGAGGAAATAGGACAAAAGGTGCTATTTATCTGAACCAAAGTAAATACCTCTGTGGGGCTGAGACAGTTCACTCCCAAAACTCTGGTAACCCTGTTGATTAGTTCTTCACTATACATAAGAGCAGCACAATGTATCTCTGCTGCATCTCTGCTGTATCGGAACAGAGGCAGAGGTGGTTACCCACATTCTAGATGGATCCTGTTCCAAGCGGATATATGAATATTTTTGATGTAAAGAATCTCTAAATAGATAGGTTTCATATTAGAGTGTATACATTTCCATTTTGGTCACTGTGAATATGTTTGTAGATAGATACACACATGCGTAGAGATTTTTACATGTTAAAAAAATCTTTGAGAAGATGTGATGATTTTTTAATATAGTCAAGGGTTAGAGTCTCGGTTTCTGTGGATGACACCTTTGTTTTTCTAAGATGTATGACTATGTGCTTGGCCAGATGATTTTTTTCAGGGCAAATGTGACAGAGCATGAATCAAAAACCCCTCAGATTTTAGTGCTGCATCCTATCTGCTGCACAGAAATAATGATTTTATTTTTTTTTTAACCAGATGAAGTAAGGTACCTTCTGGAAAGTTGTCAAAGCATGGAAGAGTATATAGTAGACTTAAAAGTCTACTTACAGAACAGTTTTCTGTTACAGTTACATTTTTTTTTTCCCCAGTTCTTTCACTCAATGGTAAAGAAATTAGAAAAGGAAGAACATGGGCCCAAAGACTCTGCTATACCTCTCTACAATCACATCCAGCAGCTAAGGCATAGCCGTGTTAGTGCCTGCTGTGGTTATGGTGTCAGGCCAGACTGGTAAATGCTAGAAGTCCAAGCTCTGCTGCCTCATGGGCGTGAAGAAAAGGGAGGAAGACTTACTCCCATAATCTGATTTTCTTCTCAGTTTTCCCTCATAATTTGCCTGGGAATCTACTTACAATTTTCATCTCAAATCTAATAAATAACACATTTGTGATTTTTTAATTGTTCATACCTTTTGACAAGACAAAAAAAAAAAAAAGAAAAAGAAAATAAAAAGTTGCTGTTTATTTCATGCAGTGTTGAGGTGTCATCACGTCCTCAACTTTCTCAACAGTCAGGTCATACAGTTACCCTGTATGAAACTAAATGGGTTGAGCTTGAACCATTTATGTGCATTTAGTTTGCTCATGATCTACACTTAGCTATTAGCCTGCACTCAAGTACACTTAACATGTTGGCTTCTTGGCAGTACAGAGAGATATGACACTGTAAATGAATATACTGTTCATGTTTCAGAACTATAAATAGCACAGTTAAGAAATGTCTTTCTGATATTATGTAAGAAACATCAGTAGTGGGAGGAAAGAATCCCTAGTGCTGGATTTAAGACAGCACCATTGAATCATGTTTGTATTATGAGCTAATTTTAAAATATCTTTCTAATTAAGAACCTTCTCCCCAAAGTGCATAAGTACTAGTCTAAAATTATGGTATTATGATAATTTTGGCATGGTTTAGGAGCAGGGCCATCCACTACACCTATAACAGGTGCTCTCTGTTAACTCTTCTCCCTTCCCAAAGGTGAAGAGAAAGGGAGATAGATTTATGGATTGGAAAAGCAAACTAGAACAGCTTTAATGAAAAAAAATGGAATTTATTCAAATATATACAAACCCAATATCAAACCCAGCCCCCCTGATGGCAGTTACATCACCGTCAACAGTGATGCTGTGGAGCAGGCACTGGGGAAGTACCAGACTGGACTCAGTGGCAGACAGGAACTGGATTCAGAAGATGGATTCCGGAACTGGATTTGGGAACACATGGATCAGAATCAAAGGCAGAACAGACAGAGTCCTCCTGGGACACCAGCCATTGAAGAGGCCGGACCCTCCTGACCCCTCAGCTTTATACTGAACATGACGTATCTGGGATGGGGTCCCTCGTTGGTCAGTTTGGGGTCACCTGTCCTGGCTGCTCCTCCCTGAAGGTGCTGTCTGCTACTTTCTGCACCCCCAGCGTGGTGCAGAAGATTTATCAGTGACCTTGGTCTGCACAGGAGCAAGTATAAGCAAGAGCCCCTCTGCACACCAGTCCTGGGCAGGAACTCTTGGACATGGAGTATTATCACTGCTGGAAGCAAACAGTGCCTGCAAAAATCTGTCATTAACTTCAGTAAGTGCAGTTTGTTGGAGGAGACTTAGGTGAAAAGTAAAATCACTGAACAGAGTTAGTTCTGTTCTAACTCAAACCAGGATACCTTTATATGGGAAAATCATCTGGATTTTTCCCCACAAAGTATTATCAGCTCTATAGAACAAGACCCTAATTTTTCTCCCGTGTCAACCAAGTTACAAAATAAAGTGTCCTTTACAGCACAAAATACAAGGATCTCATGACTTTTTGGGTAGATTTCAACATACATTCCGAAGAACTGGCAGGATCTATGCATTCTATATTATAAATCAGGAAACTCTTTTTTTGAGGCAAAATACGAGTAGAAATAAAACAGCATTAAAAGGATGCTGCTATGAAGTATGTTGCTCTTAGTTTTGAATGCATGTGAGATTGCCTCTTGAAAGAGAGGACATGCATGAGAATGTCCAGAGACTCTAGAAACAACTGAAAGTCTGTAAAGAATTACGAGCTTCTTCACCTTTTGTAGATATGAGCTACATAGGAAGTTTATTGTACTGTAGTTGAATAAGCAGAAAGAAAATATTGCAAAAGAAAAACCACAAACTCAGAGGGAAGGTGAAATACGGAGCTAATTTTGAGCGGCAACGCTTGTGTGATTGCAGTTCTTGACTCCCACATGAAACTTGTAAAATTCAGCAATTGCTTCATTGCGAAAAAGACAATGAGCAGAAACATTAATGGAAAGAAAGTTGTTATAATTATAGACTTCATTATCATCCAGACATAATAAAATATAGGAAAAGAAATCCAGGAAATTTACAACATCCTCAGTGCGTAAGTTTTATTAGTGCCTACTGTTCAATTATTTTATGTGATCTGGATGAAGTGCCTCAGGCATAGTTCACAGTCATGACAATGAAATTGTCACACAGGAACAATTCAAATTGTGGAGTACCAGCCTCAGACTTTATCACAGGCCTTAAGACAAGATTATTATTATTATTCCTCAAGCCCTTGTGTATGGAGTACAGACTGGATAAAGAAACAGTGTTACCAGTGAATTGAAATAGTTCAGTATTACACCCAATCTGTTCATCAGAGCTAGTGAGATGGAAATAAATGGTTGTCTATATGTAGGAGGCATACTGTAACACTTCTGAAGGAATAATAAAGCAACTTTGAGTCACATATATGTATATTACTGAGCCAGTTCTTATGTTTCAAAGTTCCAGTTCACAGATCAGTTACTAATCTTACTGGAATATTAAGCAGCAGATTATTTTGTTTTCAATAATCCAGTAGCGTAAGGTTTTTAAATAAATATCTCGATAGTATGCGAGAACTTTGGCAAGGATGGTATCATGTTTCCAGGAAAACAATGGGATTTATTAATTAGGAATCCTGGTTTATATTCTGCTTCATGCTGATATTTCTTCTAAGGATCATCAATCTGACAATCATGCCTACTATCTATAATTACAAATATTTCACTTTCTGTCTCATACTAATCACTGTAAATGTCAGTAATTCAGTCTCATAGATCTGTTCACCAAAAGTTTTAGGAGCAGCTATTCAGAAGATGTCAAGGTGACAAAGTCAAATTCCTGGTGACTGCACAGTGTCATCTGCTTCTTTACTTATAGCAATGTAATGCTATATACTTACATATTTCTATGCTATGATGTAAGCAATGTACTCTTATTATTTTTATTGCCATCAAAAGCAAACTATTTGGAAAACTATCAAAAGCCTGACAAAGTGCACTACCAAAAGGAAACTGAACACAGGTTTACAGAAACCACAAAAAACTTAGAAAACACTAAGGAGTCTTGATTAATGTTCAGCCACCTCCTGAGAGTCAATTCAGTTAGTCTGCTGAGCAAGTAATGTCTTGCTGGTGCAAGACATTAAAAGAAAACAAACCAGACTTTCTTATTACACAATTTGAAATGGAATTGTCTTCCATTTGGAACAGAAAGTCTCCGCCTTGCTCTCCCTCTATGGTAAAAGGTCATTCACAAAACTTCTTGCTTTTTCCTTTAGAAAAATTATTCTCAAGTAGCTTGAGAAATACGATAGAATTCAGTTGTATTCTACAGACTGTACTTCCATAGTGTTTGCAACTGAAATTAAATAATAGGTGAGAAAGATTAAGTTGTGAGAGAAAAAGTATTACCTATATAACCATCTCTTTGTTTTCAGGAAGGTAGTATGTGAATATATTAAGACAATTATGTTTAAAACACCACTGCCAGTAAGTTGCCAAGTCAAGAGAGTTGCATTTCCTCGTTGCAGTGTAATCATCAGTCCTTTGCTCCATCTAACTGAAGAGCATTCTGGTAATAGGAAGCATATTAGGAGAGGCTGTTGTTTTGTGGATTGCTAGAAAACCAAGGGCTGGTAAGTTCTTTTTAAGTAGCACCTATTTCTTTGTTGAATTAAATATACCTGGGTAAAAATAAACATTCATGAGGGTAAATACACTTCAAAAATCTGCTTTTCTTTTTTTCTTTATTATGAATTTCTGACTGGGCAGCTTTAAAACATGATGTTAGTGAGATTCTTATCTTCCTGTTATAAAATCTTTGACCCATATATTTGACATAGTTTTTGCAGTTGAAATGCAGAAATGTTCACTCAAGTCTTCCATAAAAAAGCTGCTAATTTCCCAAATGATGGATGAAATTTAAAATGCCCCATTTTTAATTCAGATGTGTCTTTGAAAAATGTGAATGAATTCTGTGATGATTAGTTGACTTGAAACTTCATAGAGCAGAGGAAGGGAAATACTGTGAGGTAATATTTCTCATTAATATAACATCAATGCCTTGAAAAATATGAGAGGGGAAATACAAATCACAACCCAACTATTTCAAGATTATGCTGAAGATTGGCTCTGTCCAGTCTTCCTGCGCAGACAGTTAAAACCTCAGAATATTCAAAGATGTCCTTTCAGCGCTGATTTCTTTACTAACCACCACAGAAGACTTTAGAGATAGGAAAGAAGTTGTGTAGAATGAAGAGAATTGCTCAGCATGTATTTAGTCAATGATTGCTCTTTGTTCAGAATAGGTACAGTATCTTTTTGGGTAGTAAGGGCAAAATTTAAAGCATTGATAAATACAGCTAAAATTTAAGTTCAAGTCTGAAAGCCAGATCTTTGGTCTTGTTAGTATCTACCCATGGTTCTCTAGTAGAATGAAGAAGTTGAGGACATGGTTCAACTGATCATTTTGTAAGTAGGAATTGTAGGCCAGAAGACAGTAAGAAGACCTTAGACTATTTTCTGAAGTTAAGATTACTAAATTCTTCTTTCACTGAAAAAGTCTCCCTTTATGGAAACACAACTTGCTATCTATCATTCCATATATGCAAAAGCTTCATTGAAAAGGAAGATGGAAGCTGTTCCAAGCATGTTTCTAAATGTTATAATCAGAAGAAATTTGTTCTCAGCTGAATGAGCTGGTTACATTGTATTTGGAAAAAGGAATGTAACTGTATCACAAGCAGGAAGACAATGCAAAAAGGTTGATTATTACATGTCTTTGCTCTTTTATAATGCATGTTTAAGGTTCCTGTATGATCAAATGAAGTAGCAAAGCAAGATGCCTTGTTGCTTTGATATGACAGATTTTGATTGGGGTGACTAGCTCATGCAGCATCTCTGTAAATGTCTGTACTGAGGTCAACAAGCGAGAGGGACACATTTAAGTGAAGACCCAAATTCTCTCTACCTTCTACTTTTCCTTAACAGCATTCTTCTGATGGATGAGTAAAAATAGCACAAAATGATTGTGGCTGGTCGTGGCAGGACAAAACACAATGGCAGACCAGGAATGCATATCAGCTGTCAGTAGCTTATTTATGCACGGAGTTTACTGTTCCCCATTGGCTTCAAACTAGGAAAACTAGAGCAGTAATGAAATAATAGGCTTTTATTTCTTCTGAATCACCCGTCTGCTGGCACTGAAAATTTACAATGTGCGTATCGTAGCAGGAAATCAGAAATTCATCCATAGTGTTTCTAGTTGAGCCAAAGAGAGATTAGGCTTAATGCTCCTGCAAGAATTCATAAACCTAAACTAGAAAAGTTTGCTTTGATTATGTCATATTTCCTTCATACTTCTGCATCGTTTTTACCATTTTTTCAGACAAGAAAACATTCCTGAAGATTTGTAACTCGGTTTCAACATACATTATTCAAAGGTGACCTTGATTTGAACTGTAATATATGGTGATCATTCTGCTCAACAGCAAGGTTTGGATTAAGGATTAATCCGTGGAGAAGAATGTGAGGTTTCCTAATACGACTTTTAAGAGGTGGAGCCTTTAGACTGCAGATTCCTGTCCACTGTACAGTTAAGTGTGGTAGAAACAAGCACATGGGTAAAATTAGGCAGGACTGGGAGATAGTGGTCCGAGGTTCTCAGGCAACACAAAGAACTGATATTAGAAAATATTTACTGAATCATTTCAACAAACACAGTAAGGAAGAACATAACTTGAAGGCAAAATGATACCAAGAAGACTAACTGTCATAAAACAAAACAACAAATCATGATCAGACATCATTATCTCCCACTGCAAAATGGGAGAGTACAATCTCAAATTAACAGATAATGCATTTTACATGATGCCTGTTGAATCTCCTGTCGGTAATGAACAATCAGACACAACATTCTAAGTAGTTCTACGTTAACATTTTAGGCCATGAAGGGAATTCAGAAATGTAAAATCACAGAAAGTCTTCATCCTCTCTGTGTCAAAATGCCAGCACAGCAGTTTGATCCAAGCAGGTTGGATGATCCAGAAATGCTACACTCCCAAGAAATTTTTAATCCTTTCTTCACTTCCCTTTTGCAAAAGGTTCTGATCTTTAAACGTTTTGGTTTTTTTTTTTTTTAATCAGAAATATCTTGTAATGCCTACAGTAGAGACTTTGCATCTATCTGCAGTTAAAATGTATTTGTCTCATTGCCATGAGAAACAGTTTATTGCATTTTAAATAATGAAAAATCTTATTTAATTTCTCCCCATCTTGTCATTTACGGGCTAAACAACTTCTGCTCTTCCAGTCTTTACTCATAAATCATTTTCTAAACTGTGGTTGTTCCTCTTTTTCTCACTCTGCCCTGTAGGTCCATGCCCCTTTTGAAACAGGGTAGTAAGAACTGGGCACAAAACTTCAGCCGAGACCTTATTATGAATGCTTCCCTTTATGGTATGCAACCTTCCTGTTTGTTCATCCCAGGAAGATCTTGGTTTTTCACAGCCTAGATGACAGATGTCAATGATAGGTGACTAGGGATCATTAGACCTTCTTGATCTAAAGGGTGTTTATGTGTCAGCTGTGTAACTACTTCAAAAACTGAAAAAAAGATTGCTTTTGGCTTTCTGCAGAGATATACAGAATGATAACAGGTGCAGTGACTGTGCAAGTTGTACCATAAAAACAAAGTATTTACACCACATAAAAAAGAAAGTGATAGTGTTGCCTAGCTGGCAGCAAAATAGGGGCACTATTCATTTCTGATATGGAAGACAAAGCACTATGGCAAACTCGTGTTGGAACCCACTGGCAGCAGCTTCATATATGTGCAGCAAGATGTGTCCTAAGAGACAAAACAGTAATAGCTTTTCAAAATACATTTTTAAAATTATTATTATTCAGGAAAAAAAACCAACCCACAAACAATTACTCACTTTAAAAGTGGTGTATACTGATATTTATGGTCAGAGATAGTGTGTGTTTCATTGTGAGCTGTGCATTTTTAACAGCAATAAGCAGCTAGAGCATTTCCTTTCACCTGAGAAGTTAAGGTGACACATGGAAAACTAAAAATACTCTTTAAAATTATACTAAAAAAACATTTTTAAATGGCCATAATAACATCTCTGCTAAAAGGGATTCATCCAAACATTTATTCATGACTTTAAAATTCATAATGGTATTATTTCAGAAATTTCAAAAATAGAAAAAGAGAAAATCTACATGGAAAAATTCATATGGTAAAGACAGTAACTGAATTATTTATGTTTGTATGTGCAAAGCAGTCTAAATATGGTGTTGTAATATTGGCGGAGTTTTGTGGGGTTTTTTTCTTTCCCTAGTTTATGTATTTTAAAACCTGCATGTAAATCTGAAGGAATTAGTATTGCTATAGCAACCAAGATGCAGCCCTGCATTTACTCCACAGAGAATAGTAATTTTCATCTTAGTGAGTGAAAATCAACAATACTTAATCTGGATTTAAGGTGGAATAGAGGGGACAGGAAACTGATTTATTTCTAAGTGCAGACATGTGAATTAGTTGCCAAAACATCCTTTATGATCTTGGGGGATAAGTAGCCATTTCTAGAGTCTTGATTCAGCTTTTACCTCACCTCAGGTACAATGAATCCCTCCAAAAGCTGTTCACACAGAGCAAGTGGTTAAGTAACCCCCTTACTGTATTTTGTAAAGATGCAGTTGTGAACTGTGCAGGTTCTACCTGAATCTGGGTTTCATCCAAAGAAAGTAATGGCAGCGATGGCTCAAACATCTTCCCAGGTGCCTTATGTGAGCTTGAATGCTCACTTGCCCTGTGCTCACACAGGATGGATGAACTGCTGCTGAACACTCATTTCTGTGAAGTGCACCTGCTTTCATAGAGAATGAGTACCAGGTAGATAGCATGTTAGTTAATGTGCATTATATTCCCAATGTAAGTAATAGTGACTTTTATCTCATCAGATTTGAATTCCATTGCTTTGTACGCCAGGGTGTCAAAAGGCAACTATGGGGTGATGAGTGACTACCAGACAGAAATCTCTGCTCATGGTGCAAAAAAGTAATGAGGGAAAATGGAAAATACACTGTAAATGACTGAAATAAAGTTATAGGTTGGAATTTTAGGTTGAGATAATATAATTATGTTAGATAACATTTTGACCAGGAAAACTTACATAATTTTTCATTTCAAAATTAGTAAGGCTTGAGAAAGTCTTTACAAGACTGAAGTAATTTCACAAATCCATAATATAAGAAAGCTCCTTTGTTTCTTCCAAGAAAATTATTCAGGGCAACTCCCAACACATAACATGTCTTTTCCTTGCTATCTTCATATTTAAACATAATTGTACATATGATATAAAGTGGTAAAAACCAAAACAGATTAAAAAATTAAAATCCATGTAGACTGAATATTACCCATACTGTGAAAGAACCAGCCCTTCACAAGTGAAGAACAATCCACTTTTATTTATACAAGTCTCTGCCTGAAAGGAGTTAAATGTAGTCATATTGATCATACTAGAGCACTGCTTCCACCAGTAGATTGGTCAAAAAAAAATAATGAAGCCATGCCCATGGATTTGATTTGAAGTTCAGAAGACAGGAAAAATAGTCTCAGATGTCCACTGGACAATTTTATGAGAAGTATTTGATCTTGCTTCTTCTAGAATTTAAAATACTGCACGGAACACCATGAAATTTATAAGGCAAATATTTATATTTCTTTCTATCTTTTTTGTGTCTTCTTTGGGTGGTGACATAGTTCTTGTTCTCAGCACAACTAGAATCTTTTTTATATCCATATTATTCCTCCCTGTACAGAAATATGCATGCTTCTTGGTTCTTGGTTCTCAAAATAATATAGAAGATGTCCTTTTACATACTATAATAAAACTATCTGAAAGCCATTTATGGTATAAAAAAAGTCTTGTATTTGAATACGATTTGGCTAGAGATATCTTTTAGCATGTTTTAAATGATGAGCACTGTCAATTATAAAGGAAAAAAAAAAAGAATTTAAGAAATCACAAATATGGAGAAATATCCAGAAAGACTGCTTACCAGACAATGTCCATTTCTGAAACGTGTCCACGGGCATCTGCCAAGCCATCGGCACTAATGCAAAAAAAATTACTTGCATTTCTTTATAAACTTAAATTTCTCCTACTTTTCTGGTCCTTTGAAATTACTCGAAAGCCTTCCTTCTCGTGGGGAAGGAGGGATTGAAAGCCCAGAATCATACAGAAAAAAAACCAGAGGCGATACTGGTTATCATGTGCCTTCACAAGAGTGCTGAGAATGTCACCTTTAAATTAATGTTGCTCCTTAAATTGGGAAATATTGCATCCTTGAAATCATGCAATATAACACTTAAGCCTCAGGTTTTTGGTTTTTTTTTCTATAAAGGAATTCAATTTCAGGAAAAATATTTAGCATTCTCTACAGTTAACATTATTATATTATTTACATTCTTCTCTAAAAATATGTACTACCTGAGATACCCTTTATAAGGTAAATGTCTCGGTATGATAAATGTCAGGGCTCTTGTCCTATCCATCTCAAGGCTATACCTCATCCTTTTCCTTTCCCCTCTGGGTTTCCCCTCATCTCCAGCCACTGCTTGTCTAAAGGACAGTGAAGACTAACCAAGGATCACAGCTACACTTTGTTAGCTAACGATCTGTCTTTACTGCCTATCTTCCTGACCTCATTCAGTGCCAGGTACAAGACAGACTATAAAACCCACCTTCAATTCTTCTGCCTCTTCTGTGTATTATTTCCCTTTTATTCTGAACTTTCTTAGGCTACCTTTAGGAAGACTTTGAGTGGTCCTAAAATGAAATTTTGATTATTGTTACAAACATACTCAGTTTTAAGAAAGTGAACTCTTCTATTTAGTGTTTAATGAGAGCTTATGTAGATATTAAGGTTCATTTTCAAAGATCAGAATTTTCATTCCATATTTTAAAGCAAGATGCTTAACAGCATACAACAATGAAGCTTTACTTTTACAGATTTATAAGTGTCCAAATGGGTAGTAGGTGTAAATCTTTAAGCAGTTAAGCAGCATTTTCTATGAATAAAGATGAAATTAAAGAACAACAAAACTATTTGATCCAATTTTTTATGCCCTATCATTAATCATTGTTAGGGAGAGACTAGTGAATGTTAAATGAGTCTTAGATACTAAATACAGTGCTTTGAAGTGTTGAATTGGTCTACTAGATCTGGAGAAATTAATTCTTCGTTGGAATTGTTCTCTAAGCTGCTTTAAGATCTACAAAAGCTAGAAAGCTATCAAACATTTCATTTTCTCACAGTACCAGTTCTCTGTATTATTGAAGATGGTCACAGCTGAAAATACGATTATTATGTGACTTCTACATCTGTATTGACATGAAAATCTTTAAATGTATCTATCAGAAAACATCAAACAATTTTGATACACACACAAAAAATCATATTAATTTGAACATGAAGGGAATGACAGCAAGGTAATAGTGTATTATTTAAAATCCATGGGCATTTCAAAGGAAGAATGTAAACCAGTGAATTAAAAGTACAATCTGTGCACACTAAAACTTCTAAAATCTCTTTTATATTCCAGGCAGGAAAAAGATGTAAGAAGGTGCAGAGACAATACAGGACACATAATATATACGTTTGGTACAGCTTCAGGGAGAGGAGGTAAGTGGAGGAGGGTGACTTTTTAGTGTTAAAATCTAGAAGAAACAAAAATATTAACAAAAATATGTTTTTAAACAAACATGGTTTGCTTGCATCCCAAAAGTACAGTGCCATGGTGAAGGTTGGTGCTGCTCTTCCATCACTTATGTGTATATATATAGATATGTATACACATATAAAGATATAAACCAAAGACATATATATATATGCATACATATACATACTAATCTATACATATATACCCATGCAATTTTAAGACAGTGGATTATAGAAGGTATCTTTGCTGTGTTATTTTAAGCTCCACCACGAAATGTCTATAAGAATATTTTATAATAATTTATAGTTGGGCGGTGGAGAGGTGTGTGGAGTGCCTTGAAACCTATCTTCATTATCTTAAAATTCAAATCCTTGAAATTCTTTTCTACCAGCTTAGCTTGCTTACTATAGAATAATTTTAGTGCATTACCATGTTGACTTTCTGTTATAGAACG
>JANIJG010002797.1:0-10217 GCA_024611175.1 Megaceryle torquata | reverse complement strand
AGTAATGACAGTATGAAGCAGGAAGAAAAGAGTGATAGATGGTAAAAGGAGAATAGTTGGCTCTCCTCTGCCATATCATATCATATCATATCATATCATATCTATAAAATAATTAAAATTAAGGGGGGGAAAGAGTAACCTTCCTTCAGAAATCAAGTTTTGCTTTAATAAACAGATGCTTGAACAGAAAGAATTCACTTGGTTAACTCATTTTACAAATCACTGGAGTATTCAGACAATGCTGCCAAATCTTCAACCACAGGGGGCCTCCAGGCTATTTGAACCCTACCTAGCATGTGTGAATCTTGTTACTTCCACTCCATTGCTTTATTATGTCAGAGTATGAAAACCTTTGTATCCCTTGGGAACAACGATGTCTTACCTTCCTTATGTTATCAGTAGGTATAACATAATTTTCCCATTTTGTTCCATTTAATGACAAAGTGTTTCAACAGTGTCAGTATATTAGGTTTTGGGGTTTGTTTGGTTTTTTCTGTTTTGGGCTCAGTGATACATAATAGGTATGATTCAAGTGTGCAAAGGAAGTGAAAAATGTAGTAAGACACTTGCTTATTAAGTCCAAACCTATATGCATGTTCTCCCCTCAGAATAGCTAATAATTGCACAATCAATAGAAATACCACTAGCAAAAGGTGACACCCAGGGTAACTGAGGTTTTCAAAAAACATTTCTTGTACCCCAAATTCAACCCTGATTATTCTCCCAAAATATACACATTATGGTTCAATATTTGTCAAGGGTGGGAGGAACTAAAAGGATTTTTGCAAGACAAAAATCCTCTTCCACATCATATCAAAAATAGATATGCAGCCATTTTGCTAAGTTATATTATACATGTGCAAAGGTTTTGGTAAGCAATTGATCATTTGCATATTTTAAAATATTTTACCTCTTCTTTATGACAAGAAAAATATTTACCTAATTTCTCAAATCAACAGCTGCTTCTTTGGAAGTGTCAAGTCCATCTGAAAAGAAAGCTCTCAGCTGCCAACAGGATTTTCCTTCTGACAATGACAGACCATCAGAAAATAGCTTTGTAATTTCAATGCCAGAAATTGATGTTATATGTTGCTAATTTAGAAGTAGTATAGAAAGCCAGCAATTGGTTCATTTTTGTAATTTATTTCTTTTCAAGTATGTTCTAGATAGTAAGATGTTAATAATTTTTGTTTCGCTCTTGCTACAAAATGGAGAAAAGTGACTTCATATATGCTAAGGGATTTCTGAAATTGCCATGATTGCAGTTAATAGAGAAGCAAATGTCTTTAATACCAACGTTTGTACTTTTGTATTCACAAATTATTTTCAGTGAATGTAATAAAACAGATTTGATTTTTTTTTAATAAGCAAATCATGTTTATAAACAAGATCTTCAACATCCATTCACACTGAAAAAATAAAATATATTATTGAAAGAAAGAGTGAAATAAAGATCTTGAATACTAATTCTCTTCTCTTTCAAGATGAGCTTTTCAACTCAGATTACTATCCCAGTAATCTCAGTCTCCGTTCTCTCTTAGATAAACCCTTTTCTGTTTTTTTAATATTTAAAAAAAAAAACCTTACATTTCTTTTATGTAAATACAAAATGCATTTTTTGTGTCAGTTAATCCTTTAACATCACAGCAAAAATTATCACATCTCCTCCTCTCCTGAGGACAGGTCTCTTGATCTGTGATTCAATAAGAGTCCTGCAAAAATAAAACACATCAGTATTACATAAAACCCAGTTCAAGTAGCAAACAGCCACTCTTGACTTCTTTTACAAGTTACAGACTTATATCACATTATCAAAAGTGAAAGCAATTGTGTCATATTTTTGTACCACAGCCTACCAAATAAACCAAAATTACATGCTTAGTTTAAGCTAGTCCTAGGAGTCCCTTCACTTGTAGGCACTTTCAGAAAATGTCTTATGACAAAATTCTGGAGTGTGTAAGCCCAGGCATCTTAGGACAGAATTAGTTCCTTTTTGGAAGTGGTTCTTCTCTTATTGTACAAACATTCCATACAATTAACTTTTACCTATCCAGCTTTATGACACATTGCATACTGGAGAGGAATCATTTCACTAGACCTATGCCTTTACAGTAATTTTAGGTACTACAGAATTTTGAGAAGCCTTCAGATGCCATTTAGTAAGGGAGAAGTTTTTTCTGTACTCCTTTGAGTGCAGACATGCAATGGTGTTTCATATGGCAGCAAAGACCTAGGTTTAGGCAACTAAATCACTCCTCTCCAGCTGAAGTTCCTAGGCTTTGTTGTGGGATGTCCCTGAAGGGTATGAACTGCCTTATAGATTTGGTCCCTTCTTATAGCTTTCTGAGGCAAAGCAAATGGCCAGTTAAGATCAGACATTTAATATTTATATGTTTAAACTTAAGAACCACACCATAGTTCCTATATTTTAGGTACAGAAATTTACATGAGGAAAATCTGAATCCTATGAAAAATAAAAAACATTCAATTCTGGTATTATTTTTTACAAATAACACTGAGTTAGTTGTTCCAGATTTTCAGATTTGCCATGCCTTATTCTTTTACTGTGAAGATAGCAAACAAGTGATATTAGCACTGAAGCATTTGTCTTGCAGAAGTTTTCTCAGCACTGTCATAATAGATCTTTCCTTCTTCTAACTTAATTTCACCATTTTCTTATATATTTACCAGATCTGAATTGCTAGCCCTGAACTTTCAAATGTACAATTTATCACTGTACTATGGAAATACTAACAGCACTTAAACTAATAAAAATTATTTTGATATTTCTAATTAAACTAGAGGTGGATATCTTTTATGTTTCCAGTTGCAGTCATTATTTTTACCTTCTGATTTGCTTTAAGCTTTCCAAGCACATGTATATATTACAACTTTTACCAATGTGTTTGTTTATTTATTCATTTATTTTTCCTTCTTTGTTCTGTGTGAGCCATCAGATTAAAAAAAAAAAAAGAAAAATACATCCCTGTTGTATGAGCAGTTAAGATCAAATCTGTAGCAGAATTTGAACTAAAATATACATCTCTCACCTCCAGTCTTTCACTTGTTTCACAAGAAGACAGTTTCCAAATAAAAAACATTATCTGAAAAAGGATTTGGGGGGTGCATATGGGACAGGAGTGGGTTTTTTTTTCTCTATGCAAATTTTGTTAGATTATGGTTACTTCTGTTGGCTGTTAAAAATGTGCTCCAAAAATGCTTTGTAGTTTTATGAATAGGTTCTCCAGAAAAGAATGTTTGAAAGCTGTAACACTCCACAAAGCAAGCAAACAAACAAAACCAACCAAACCAAACAAGCAAAAACAAACAAACAAAAACCACAAACAAACAAACAAAAACCCACAAAAAAACTCCAACCAAAAAACAAAAAACCCACCCAACTAACAAATGCAACAAAACAAAACAAACCCCAAATTCTAGGAAAAGAAAAAGCCTCTACAAAAGGTAATGCTTATGCGAACAGATATTTCCAGTTTATTTTTATCTCAGATGAATAAATGTCTAATTTTTGTTGTACTAATAGAAGGTTTAGAAATTTGTTTTCATTCTATCACTTTAAGACTATTGCTAAAATGACAATAAAATATTTTCTAAGCTGCAACAGAGAATAGCAATTTTAAGCTCCTTTATGGTACTTGTGAATGCCTTGCTTTAGTCTGATCTGAAGAATTATGTCCTTGCAATGTGTTTGTTGATAGTCATTTTGGAGGAGCAGAAGACAGAACAGGCAAGTATGATTGAGGACTGTCAAACAGTCAAACAAAGGGATTTGCTTCAGGTAAACCTAATGCAGTCCAAGTAAACATCAGTTCAGCTAGCAGAGGAATTGGAGCTTGAGAGGAAGGATAAGAGAAGAATAAGCTTTTTTTTCCTTACGGCTTTTTTGCTACAATTGTAGTTTGATCTCCATTGGTTTGTCAAGTAAGTCAACAAAAGTATTTGCAGTAATTGGCAGCGAGTTTTTGGAATTCACTGTCAGAAAATATGGTGTATTCCTGAAGAGTACTTACTCCCAAGGGAAAATAACATCACAGAATGGATTAGAATAAGTTTTGCACTACTCAGTGAGCTAGTCATTTAAACTGGTTGGGTTTTTTACTATGTCTGTCTTGCTGAGTACTTCCACACATTTCACTGAGAAGCCATAGAGTACAAACTGCATTTGTATATTATAATAAGCTGTTACAAAGGCCACAAAATGAGCCCCTTTTTTACATTGTATGCAGAAACTATAAACTGCTACATTGTTACTTTAAGTTTGCTCTTGGTGGATGAGAATTCTTAGTATCCTTTACAAAGGTATAGCCTGACCTGTACAGGAGCAGAGCTCATCCTGAGCAACCTTCCTCTTTGTAGCTGTAAAAGGAAGGGGAAAACATTTTGATCCCTGCAGAGTCCTGGCATCACTGTTGCTATATAAATTAGGTTGAGGAAAACAGGCTGAAGAAAGTAAAGGAGAAGAGGGAGAAGGGAATTTAGAGTAATGTATAGTGTTAAAGTGTTTCACAATGACTGCAGTAGGATGCCTAGCAATTTTCATTATAAAGAAATATGACCTTACCCAAGCCTTTGCATACTAGCTTTATTCCAGTTAATTACCTTCACTGCCATCCCTGATTGTGCTCTTCACTTTTCTATGTTTGAATAAGGATTGATTCTTCTACATTTCCAGGAGAAACAGAGGAAGTTGAGACATGGATTATGAAACTATTGCTTAAAATTTAGTGTCTTAATTCATTCTTGGGTCTTGGTCTGCTGGCTTTCCACTCCAAATAAGTACTGGTTTATTAACAAAACCCAACAAACCCTGTATGACAACTGCGGAAATTTCATTCCAGTAACCATTCTCAAAGGGATGGAATAAGAGACCTTCTCTACTCTCTTCAGTCATTTAGAGTTTTCCCAAAACAGCAGGTTTTGCACTCTTAAAGCTCCCACATGCCCTTCCTGATATACTTCAGGACATCCAACACTTGACATCAGATTTATCTTATGAGCAAAGTAGTCTGGTGGGCTGCAGATCAGCATATTCTCTCTCAACATGATACCATTCATATCTGGTATCATCCATAGGTTTGCTGTGCATGTTGTCATCTGGCTTCTTTATGAAGGTATTGAACAATACTATACCAGGCGTTGATTTTGGGCTATTCTGCTTGTTACCAATCACCAAATGGATGTCAAAACACTGACTGTTACTCCTTGAACCTGACAGTCCAGACAATTTTCATCCACTATGACCAGACATTGATCCAACTCACAAGTCCTAGGTTTTCAAGAGACAATGTTGTGATAAAGATTGTAAAAATATTGCTGCAGTTAAAGAATATAACATACACCACCTACTATCATTCATATGGCCTGATAGTTCATTGTGAAAGGCAATCAGGCATGATGTCACCTCGATAATATGCATTGACTGTTCCTAACTATCTTCCTGTCTTTCACATGCCTGGAGAGCAATACAATAGTTTGCATTCTCTGTTCATCTTGGTCCAAGATTTTCTGTCTGGAGTCTCAGCAGTGGCATCACCTACAAGCAGCAACTGCAAGGCTGAAGCCCTGTGACAGAGAGCTTGTGATGTTGAAATGCAGTGTCTTTCAGCATTCAACATCTATAGATTTCTGTTGCAAATCCATTCAATGAGATTTTAGAAAACCTTATAATTTGATCAATTTGTGACAGTTTTTTGGCAGTTTGCAGAATGTGACATTTTCCATAGCAGTAACATAGAATTAGTGTCAATGTCAAATCCCATATATATCACTGTTCAGAGATAAAGAATGACACTCTTCCAGGGGAAAAACTGCTCAGTTTTTACAGTTTAAATCAAATAACAGCCAAAGTGATTTACTGATTTATTAGCAACAACATATTGACTAATATCCACCAAGGCATGCACAGTTGTGCAGTCATCCCTGAGGTTGCAAGCCCCCAAGTTGTAGGTACCCTCATGTTGCACCCTTCAGTATTATCCCACTCACTGGAGTGTGGTGGCTCACAGAGCCTGGCAGGGCTATGCTCTGTCCCACAAGGACAGGGGTCACAGTGCTGCAGGGAGACTTCTGGCAGTCTGAAACCAGCTTTGTCACTCCTGTGGTTTTTAATCAGTCTTGGGACATAATATATTAATTTAAGTCTTCACCTGTATTATCTCATGTTCTTCAGGTATTAATTGATTTTGGATTAATATTCATCTCTAGTCCTTTCAATTTTCCTATTAGCTAACCCACAGACAAATTTATTTGCTAATCACAGCTTTCTGCAAGACTCAGAAACTGGGTGAAGCTGTATATAATTGACTGCACCAAAACTCAAGATATCTTACAATGAATATGTTGTGGTTTTGTTCTAACTGGTAGCTGGCATTCTGGAAATATTAGATGGCAGTGTCAAGTAACATCTAGAAGAACTTGATTTTTATACAAAATCATGTGGCTCTGAAAACCATTAGATGTTATAAGTTTGATATTCTCTTTGCATAACCCACACAAATTAGAATTGTGTTTAATATAAAAGTAAATCACAGGACACTAGTAGAAGATAATTAATGTGCTGCTCATTGCAGTTTGTTGCCACTAATACCTAAGAAATTAATTATCTACAGAATGCCAAAATATTAAAGCTTTTGTTGTTAAAAGCTATACTTTCAGTTGCAGAACTTAGATCTCTCTGTTTCTGCCACCTGACTTATTCTTGTGATGTACATTTGTAGCCTGATTCAAACTGTTAATGATATAGGCAATCAAATAGATAGCCTATTTACATCTAGAAGAGGAGGAAATAAAATTGTTAGGGGACAAAGTTGGATGGAAGACAGGAAAATGATTGCTTCTGCTGAAGAATTGATAGCAAACAGTCTAATTGGAGGATCAAACAAAATTACAAGGTTAAAGGTAATTGTGGATAAGAATTCTTACCTTCCTATGGAAGTATATGTTACAGCTTTAATGCTTGTGTGTCTATACATCTAGATGTAAAATATGCTTTAGTGTATTTTTTGTTGTGTGCATATCTGTAAGAATGCATGGCATGTATCTTTCTATGAAAGAAAGGCAGAAAGAGTATACAGGTGAAGTCATTCCCTTAACCTTCCTTAAGTCAATAACAAGACCATATTGAATTCAGCAGAACTAGGATTTTTGCTTACAGATATTCCCAAGCACAAAAAACATTGTTTGAGTCAAGGTAAGATAGTGTGTATTGACCAAATTATTTAATGAAAAAAAATACTTGTTTGTATAGATCTGTATGTGTTAGATGACAAATTTAAAGATGAAAACTGTAAATATCACTTAACCAAACTGAACTGTGATTTCCTAAATAACCAAATTACATCCAATAACTGCAGGTAAAATTCAGTTCACATAAATAATCTATACTGGGTTTTAGCTACCTAAAATCCACATAGCAATATTACAAGACTGCCTATCCTAGTAGCAGTTCTAATCTTATTATTTCTCTCCCTGTAGCCTGAAAATCCTCCATTCAGAAGTCTTACAGATGAGTGCTTTACCTTCACAGAGGTGACTAGTTGATGTTTAGATTTTTGTCCAGAACTTTCTGCCCAACCTCTGACTTGGTGTTTCAGTGGTCATGTCTACCAGTCACATGCAGATGTCCCAAGTATGTTGCAGCACCTAAGGGAGCAGTATTCATCAGTACATAGGTATTTCATCTGCTCCATTTCTTGTGTTGTGGTCATCTGCATTGACTAAATTAAGGATTTTAGAAAACTGTGCCTTATTATTTTTTTTCCCCAAAGCCTAGTATTTATACAAAACTTGGTGAAATGACACCTGAATTGATGATTCAGGAGGTAGGTTATGTTCAGTGGTTGCTCCCTTAGAAAATTTTTTCACTTCTTAAGAATTTTCTTACTTGTAACACAAAAGAAATAAGAGATTTGAATACTGTACATGCAAATTAGGCAGTTACATATATTGTAAGTTGTAGCAAAATCTACCATAAATATCAAGGATTTTGCCTTTGGTGTACTCCAATTATGAATATAAACTTGTTTTTCTTCTTAATAATAATACCACCATACAGTGTATCTTGTATCAGTATTGACAGAATCTGCTTGAGGGTAGGGAAACTCTACAGATGGATCTAGATAGGCTGGATCGCTGGGCCAAGGCCAATTCCATGAGTTTCAATAAGGCCAAATGCTGGGTTCTGCACTTCGGCCACAACAACCCCCAGCAGTGCTACAGGCTTGGGGAGGAGTGGCTGGAGAGCTGCCAGGCAGAGAAGGACCCTGGGGGTGTTGATTGACAGCAGGCTGAGCATGAGCCAGCAGTGTGCCCAGGTGGCCAAGAGGGCCAGCAACATCCTGACCTGTATCAGGAATAGTGTATTCAGCAGGAGCAGGGAGGTGATCATTCCTCTGTATTTGTGTTTGGTAAGGCTGCACCTCAAATACTGTGTCCAGCTTTCGGCCCCTTCCTACAAAAAGGATGTTTAGGTGCTGGAGATGGTACAGAGGTGGGCTACCAAGCTAGTAAAGGGTTTGGAGCATATCTCTTATGAGGAAAGGCTGAAGGATCTGGGGCTGTTTAGCCTTGAGAAAAGAAGTCTGAGGGGAGACATTGCTCCCTACACAACTACCTGAAAGGAAGCTGTAGTGAGGTGGTAGTTGTTTTTTTCTCCCTAGTGACAAGTGATAGAACAAGAGGAAATGTCCTGGAGTTATACCAGGGAAGGTTCAAGATGGATATTAAGAAGAATTTCTTTACTGAAGGGGTTGTCAGGCATTGGAATAGCTTGCCTGGGGAGGTAGTGGAGTCACCATCTTTGGGGGTGTTTAAGAGCTGGGTGGATGTTGTGGTTTAGTGATTTTGACAGGGATAAGAATAAGGTTCAGCTTGATGATCTTGAAGGTCCTTTCCAGATGACTATTCTGTGATTCTGTGATTGTGTGATTCTGTTTAAGGACTAATATAGAAAAGAACAAACTACAAAACAAGAACTATTTTGCTTAATTAACATGAAAGCAGTTTCATCCAGTATGAAATAAAATAGGTGTTCTTCTGTGACAATCTCAAATCAATTAGAAAACATTACAGTGAGCTTTATGCATACTGTACTTTGTTTTAATAGGAACTTGAGACTTAACAGAGGTAAGAGGAGTTAGATGTACTATGTGCTTGTGTACTCTCAATTAGTTTTCAATAAATGAGTGGAGAAATAGGGGAACAATGATTATTCAAGTTTTAGAATTTTCGAATGGCCAGTTTGAGTTTCAGATACTGAGGCAAAACTTGAAGGACAAATCCTCAATGTCTTTTCTCACCATCCTGTCCATCATGGGGAGGAATGACAATTTTCACCAGCTGCTGAATTGCCCTGTGAGTCCAGCTAGGGCAGAGGAAAAAAAAAAGACACTGTAAAAACAGAGTGCTGCCACAGCACTGCAATGCAGAATGTTTTAGAGAAAATCAATCATACGCCAACTTGATAGATGGCTTGGATTTGATAGAAAGGCAGAGCTACACAACATGTCCCACTTTTGCTGACTTAGTTGCATTATATATACTGAACATCCACATGATTTTATTAATTTTTAAGGGCCAGACAGTATTGTTAAAACAGCCATAAAAAGACATGCTTTGTAAATTCCATCAGACTTTGAGTGGGCACAGGAATCATTATGACTCACAGACCAAGGCTTTAAATCTGGAAATGCATTTCATATACAATTAAGCACTCTATTCATGTAGGTTTAGTTTAAGTTTGAAATGAAGCAAATGAATGACATAAAACAGATCACATAATAGGGATAAAAGTAGAAGTAGCAAAAATTATTTCCCTGATCATTTTATGAGCTAAAAATTAGGCAGAATTTTTTACAGTTCAGAGCAAACCAAACAAAAATCTGCTATTTAACATATATATAAAAAAGATAATTTATTGTTAATGTTTCATTAATATTGACTTTTTAAATGTTTCTTATGCTATGAAAAGGATTTCTACATTACATAAAATGTATTTCTATATGTATGAAAAGTCAAAATATGAAAAAAATAAAGTAAGTCAATACATTCAAGCGCTTTAAAACTGAGCAAGAGAGGGGGTGAAAGGAGGTAGGCAAGAAGGAGGGAAGGAAGGAGGGAAGGAGGGAAGGAGGGAAGGAGGGAAGGAGGGAAGGAGGGAAGGAAGGAAGGAGGGAAGGAAGGAAGGAAGTAAGGAAGGA
>JANIJG010002796.1:27669-41215 GCA_024611175.1 Megaceryle torquata | reverse complement strand
GGTGTCCAGTAGAAGGGGCCAGTCTCTTTTCAGTTGTGCCCTGTGATAGGACAAGAGGTGATGGTAGCAGGGTGAAATACAGGAAGTTCCACCTCAACATGAGGGAAAACTTCTTCCCTGTGAGAGTGACAGAGCCTGGAAGAGGCTGCCCAGAGAGGTTGTGGAGTCTCCTTCTCTATACAGAATTTCATAATTCTATGAAATTATGGTTACAGAGCAATACAGCCATTTCTGGCTAAGACTTGGAGCTCAGAGTTTGCTGCTTTATCCAGTTCTACTAAATCATAGCACAGGCCTTTGTGGAGATGATGGACTCACCCATTTAGATAGGATATGCTTTTTTTTTCCTCTGTTGCCAGGCTAAAATGCCTTTTTAAGAACAGCTGAATAACGATGCTCTCATCCTTGTTCAATACACATTTTATGTAGATTATATGAATCAAAATGGTTTAAATGGGAGATTAAGTGAGAGGTGTGCAGTGATTATATGTGCCTCTGAGTATTAGGTCGGGTATTTAAAACTTTGCCATGCATATTTTTTATAAGTACATTCACACAGAGACTAGTAAGAACTTCCCAATGAGAATATAGGGATTTTTCCAAGAACATCTTAAATACTTTTAAAATTAGCTGCATTTCAGCTTTGTAAGCCTTAATTGCTGAATCATCATGAAAGTTTATTGGATGCTTTGCTCCCATCTCCACTGTGCTGAAGCAGACCATTAACTCAGTATAGTTTGGGAAACACTTTAGTGCTATTCTCCTGTCACATATTAGCAGTTTCAGGACCATAAGCAAAGAAAAGAGAATAAAAGAGAGAGGATGGATATTTCTTTCTGTATTCCCCAGTGCTTTATCTATACTATATGTTTGTAAATATCCAGCAGTTGTGTTCAGGCAGATGGTTTAAATGTGAGATTAAGCAAGGACTTGTACAGTTTTTTTGGGGGGAATCTAAGCCAGAACTCTAGTGTCCAGCTCTCAAGAAGCAAGTCAACCTGAATTTGATTTTAATTAGATTAGGGTGGTGAGCAAAACTCCCTGCTATTGTTATATTTTTTTGTCCCTAGTTATATTTTTTTGTCAGAAGAAAATATCTCTCAAAAAATAAATTAGCCACTGAACTGAATGGTCGGAGGGGACCTCAGGGTGTCTGGAAGCAACTGATGAAGCAAAGATCAACTACAGTTGTGCTGCTCCTGATTGATTTGTCTCATGGGCTTGTGACGGCCTCCAGAAGTCTGCAACTTCTCTACAACTCCCTCAGGCAACATAACCCAGTTGCACGTACCCTTCTTGCATGGGACTATGTTTCATGGATTTGCTGCTGCACTCAAAAGTGGCTTGACCTGAAGCCCTGGAAGACTTTTGTTTTTCAGGAATCAGTGTCCGCTGGTTGAAGTTTAAAGGAGGTTGCTTCAGATTAGCTGCAAATGGCCTGGTGCATAGGGGTTATTTTTTGACATAAATTAGGTTCATCCCTTATCATGCTGTCATAATGCCTCATAAAACTGTGCTCCTCCTAATGCCACAAAATGCCTTGCTTATTATTTAATCTGGCCACCTTTACACGTATTCCATTTGATGTCTGTTTCAGCATTGGCTTTTTTTGTATTGCCTGTCAAGTGTACCGAAGAAAAATCAATGGTAAACAGGTCTTGTGTTTTTCTTCTATTTGCCAGTGTGTGTAAAGTTATTCCATTTACAGTAATGTTCTCTGCATTTTACAAAAGACCATACAATGAATTTTCTGTGGTTATGACACCAGCTTACACTTTGTGACTCTTTTTGGTGATGTGCTTCAGCACTGCTGAAAGTTGGCAAGAACACAAGCAAAGTGACTGGTGAGCAGATTGCTTTCTGATAAAAGAAAGAGATGTCAGAGTTGACAGATGCTTGTATATACTGCAGGAGTCCAAGTACATACACATCCACACAATTAAATAGAATAACTATTTGTAGTAAGTTGATATTATTTATTACATTGGTAAACTTGCTAAACACATGATGTGGTGGACACTGACAAAAAACCCAAAAGCAATAGGAATAACAAAATCAGGGATAGATGAAGGGGCGATAGTTGCTTAAGTGACTTAAGTGGTAGTGGTACCATTATGGCACAGCAGAATAAGAAGTATCTGTGGTCTACAGATTTTGAATATAAAAATACTCAGTTCTGGTCTATCAGAGCTTAGCCAAGAAGTGAATTTTTTTTCTAAATGTAGCTTTGGTCCTATGAAAATTTCTAACAGTCTTGTAAATGTGCATACAGGGACACAAGCAGGCATAAAGACACTGTTAGACTCAATAGTCTCTGAGCATATTGATATAGCTGGGTGATATGGATGTAGCTGCAAGACAAGAATCTTATTTTTTCTGGTTGCTTAGTGCAGGTGACAGTTTTCTATAACCCATAAATTCTTTCTTGCACCTACCATCTCCTAAGGAAATCCTCATATATTGGGGAAAAAAAATTAGGAAGCTTAAAGACAAACAATGGTTTTGGAGAGAGGAAATATTTTTTTTTACCATCCTAATTTTGGACATTAGGAAGAAGTTCTTTACTATGAGGGTGGTAGAACACTGGAACTGGTGTTGGATGAAGGGGTGGAGGCCTCATCCTTGGAGACATTCAATGTGAAGCTTGATGAAGCTCTGAGCAACCTGACCTAGCTGAGGAGGGGTTGGACTTGATGACCTTTAGAGGTCCCTTCCAGCCCAAGGCATGAAAATTTTAGTAAGCCTGTATTTTTGATTGGCACTTTTTTTTTCTTTAGAAGACAAGATTTTTGGGGAGGGGAAGAAAGTGATCTCTCTGAAAAAAATATAAAAAGGAGATATGTGTGTTGACAGCTGGGATGTGTTGATGTGGTGGCTCTTTTGTGTAGCCATCTAATTTTTGTTCTGAGAACATTACACAAACTCAGACACCCGTTAATTCAGCAAATAAGGACCCACTGCCAAAGCAAATTCCAGTTGTGAACACGCAGTCAGTTCTGTGGCTCAAATAGGAAAGTACCCTATGCTTAAATGTAATTTCCGTGCACATTTGTCTATTTGGCTGCTCCCTCAGTCTTCAAACAAGTGCAGTTTTGCAGTCAATGCAGAAGCTGACCCTGTCATGCTAATAATAATGAATATATTTGTTGTGTGGGATGGTTGAGTCTGCCTCTGAGTTTTCATTAATATGACCTGAGTGAAAGCCAAATCTTCGCATGCAACTGCGTGGGTGTAATTTGACTGGCAGACAGGTGTCTGTCTGAAATGCAGGTGGGAGGTGTCTGCAGCCTCAGTAGGTAGCAGGGACCAACTGCTTCCTGGCAGGTTGTCCCCTCATGATGTCACCTGGGTGTGAGAATGCATCTCCAGAGCAGGAAACTCGGTGGCTGCCTGCTTGTAAGATGACATTGGTCTTCTGTGCTGAAGTGTTTGCAGATTAATTGGAGTTCCACAGCAGGCGTCTATTCCCACTCCATGATGGAGTGTATCAGCATTGGCCATGGAAGCAGGGATGCTTCCCATGCACCAGCACTTCTTCTGGATCCCTCTAGTAGGAAGGTGTCGGTGCCCACTGGCCTCTGCTCAGAGCGTGGGACAAGCTGTTGCTGATGTTGGTGACCAAACCTGTCCTTTGCTTCTGGCAGGCACCCAGGGGGGATAAGAACCACAGTCACAAACAATGTATCTTCGGCAAGGTTTTGGGCTTGAGAGAGAGCCTTTGGGAACAGGGAGCCATAAGAAAAGGCCCTGGGAAGCATTTTTGGGCTCGGAGAGCTCAGACATGCAACCAGGCACTTTGACTTAAGGTGCTGGGCACTTCTGTGTAGTGTGGCAATTCTAAGGCTGGACCACACCAGTGCTACTGCTGGGAGCCTCCGGGAGGGGTATGCTGGCTGTGCCCATGTACCCTGTGGCAGCCTTTTTGCTGGAAAGGCTCAGGGTGTGAGTTGGTTTCAGCCACACTCCCACAAAATCCTTGTGAAGTTGGGAGCTAACCTGCTAACCTCACCTCCTGCTTTGCTTTGAACTCACTCCTTGAGAGTCCTGATTTTGCCCCAGTTATTGGTGTAAAACAGGCGTCATCAGCATAATGTTTAAGTAAGTTTAGGTTGACCAGTTTGGGTTCATTTCTTTTTAAATGGTGATGAAGCTTGGATTGGATATATTACTGTGCAGTGCTGTGATGCAAAATTAGAAAAGAATAGAATAGAACGGGACTATTCCAGTTGGAAGGGACCTACAATGATCCTCTAGTCCAGCTGCCTGACCAATTCAGGGCTGACCAAAAGTAAAATCATGTTGTTAAAGACTCTGTAGAGAGCAAAGAGGTCACCCCTCAAGCCTCCTTTTCTCCAAATTAAACAAGCCCAAAGTCCTCAGTTGCTCCTCACAGCGCATGCCCTCCAGCCCTTTCACCAGCTTTTTTACCGTGTTCTGGACCCATTTGAATATTTTCATATCCTTCTTAACTTGCAGGGCCCAGAACTGCACACAAGGTGAGGTGTATTTTGACTGTCTGGCTAAACCGAATTTCACTGAGCAGTCAGGAAAAAATGCTTTCAGACACTTAGCTGAAACACCAGATTAATTAGATTTGAGGTCTAGATGCAGTTAGTGTACTGGTACCTGATGTTATCCTGGAGCCAGCCCTAGGCCTTACATGTATGGGATGGAGGCTATAGGAATATAGTTGCAGCTTTTTGTGCTAAAGTCCAAGGCTGAGGACACAGTGGGACTGAGCTGGACTCTGCAGAGCCAGAGTGTGCAGCTAAAACAGGCACAGAAATGTTCTGCTGAGCTGAGGTCAGAGAGCTCCTTGTGTTTTGGGGAGTCCCCTTAAGCCATACTTATTCTAGAGCTAAGTGTATTGAAAATGTCCCAGGAAATTATTTCCCATTTTGTTCTGCCATGGTTGTTACTATTCAGTTTTGCTTTCCCATG
Source organism: Megaceryle torquata (assembly GCA_024611175.1). Lineage (NCBI taxonomy): Eukaryota > Metazoa > Chordata > Aves > Coraciiformes > Cerylidae > Megaceryle > Megaceryle torquata. The sequence goes on along the minus strand of JANIJG010002796.1, from coordinate 36,274 downwards.
GACCATGGTGGATGCCTTGTCTCCATGTTACAAGTATGGAAAAAAACAATATCATTCAAACAATCTTGTTTCAGCTTGGTATGATGTCTGAATGTCATTATAAAATTAATTAACGCTTACTGAAAAAATAAATTAATCCAGCCAAAAGTCTTGGAAGATGATCATTAAGAGCATATAGACTTGTGGCTGAGTTTGCTATTGCTTTTAGCAACCCACAGACTTCCAATTCTGATTCAGTTGTGTTTCAGACTGTGATCTGAAGGTATTTAACGCTTTCCTTAGTTTGTATTCTTTCCAAATATTCTGTGTAAGCTATGGTATAGGTAGGATAGAGCTATAACAGCCTTAATAAACTGTTGATCTTTGAACAGAAGGTTTAATTCAGCTTGGCTCCTGGTGAATTTGAATCTTGTGTTTGTCACGTTTTGCTTAGAGCTGCAGTTTGCTTTTCTTGGGACCATCCTTCCTCCAGAGCACGAGTTAATTTATCAGAGCAAAGGGGAACTACTCAGAAGGAGCTTTGATCAAAAGTGCAGGTCCTCTGGTGCCTGAGAAGCCACAGACTTGGTCCGAATCTTTGCTCTGGTGAGGAAATTGTTTCCATCCAGGCTTCAGCCTCTCTGTTGAGCAGCGAGTGGCACATCCATGTGCTTTGCTGGGCCGGAGGCTGCTGGAAACCTATGTTGTTCTTGGTGCCTGCCCAGGAATCCCTCCTGGCCTGCTTGGTGTAAGGCTGTGAAACTGATCTGAAAGCAGAACATTCTCCTTCCTCTTCATTGCTCAGCTCTTAAGTTAATAGTCTTCCCAAATCTAAAAAAAAAAAGACAAAAAAAGAGATTTTACAGAAATGTGTCATGTTCAGCTTTTCATTTTAAATAGATACCTGTACATATCTGCTCTACATTGAACAGCTGTTAGAACCAAAGTGACCAATAAATAATACTTCTGGCTTCTAACTGTTTAGTGGAGCAGAAAATGATGGGAAGCCAATATTCGTTCAGTGAACAAAGGAGTCAAACTATTTAATTTAACTAAATGAATGGACACTGATAATGGAATTTTCCTGTCATCTATTAATTTTACTAAAGAGATGTCTAAAGCGATTGTAATGGTTTTGTCCCTTCCATGCCATCTAAGGGCCAGACTGTGAATGTCATACACTGAGAAACAGTTGCTGAGATATGTAAGACAACTGGCATTTAATTGGTATAACCTCACTGGCTTTATTTTCCTAACTACTGAAGGACTGGTCAAAGATTTTAGCCTGCTGCACTATATCCTTTTTATTTCAATTTTCAAACGCCTTTACAAGTGAGCACTGTAACACTGAACATCAAAACCAGAGCACCATTGCTGACTACCCACTACTAACTAGTTAGCCAATACAAGAGCTATTGTGGGAACTCTACCTTATGGGAAGAACTGCTGTTCAGTCTAATTATTACATGTTATTAGATTAATTTTTTAATTGACTAGCCTAATTAAAGTAGCCCCCCTACTAGTGGTTAGGAAGAATATATCTATTATCTTACGTTCTTTTTCTCCACTGCCACTCTGCATTCAGCCCCTTGCAGAATTGGCGCTAAGGAGGAGTAGGACCATTCAAATTGGTCACTGCGTTTGCATCAGTTGCCAACTTTCAGACGTATTCTGACAATAAGAGGTTTTGACAGAATTTTAAAGTGTTTTACCCCCCTGTTTTTAGGCGATGATGAATGTGCCATACAGATGACCTTTACACAAGGCCGCATGCTAATATTCAGAACCGTGCCTTTGTTTGTCTGGAACAATGGCTGTCATTAAAAAAGCTGAGGTTGCCAATATGCCCCCCTATTTCAGTGCTGGACCATTCCTGATTGGACACTGGGAAGCATCATGTGCCTTTGACTGAAATGACATGGAAGATGTATGGTCTGAGTGCTGTCCTTGGCAGCACTGCTGTGATGGGAAGAAAACCACGCTGACCCAAATAGACCTGCGCTCAAACAATGTCGCACCAAACGAAGACAACATATTGGGAAGAAAAATGCTTGTAAACTGTGTGTGCTGGAAGATGTATTGGCCAGACGGCCATAGGGCAAACTTTGAACTATTGAAATCTTTAGAAATATTGTTTAGTTCTTGAACAATACTTACAAACCTAATTAATCAAGCATAGATGGTTATTTTCACTCTTTACATACTGTGTCATTTTGGGACAAGAATAGGGCTGTCACATTTATTTTGCTGACCACTTCCCAGGTGCTTGCTGGCAAAATCAGGGTTTGAACATACATTGCCACAGCAATCCTCAAGTAATAGCCTTAAGAGAGCTCCCAGACTTCTCCTAACCTTTAATGCGTTTCAAGGCTTTCTCTGTGTTTCCCTGTTTTGGTTTGTGCATTTATTGAGCTAAGACACTTCATTCTCTTTTTGGTTTAGTTCATTTTATATTTAAGTGTTGCTAGGAAGAAATCTGACATCTCATCCAGAAGATATTTTAAACTTGACATGAACATAATGAGTCATGGAACAGCTAACAGCATAATTTTAATGTCAAATCATTTGTATATGTACCTCTCAAGAGATATATGGATAAGAAATTTAGTATCAGACCTGTTATTACTATTCTTTCCCCCAAAATACTTCTACTACAGTCTTATCTGTAGAAGGTCTTGGCAACTACTCATGCCATGAATTCCTCTTGAATTGGACATAATCTAAAGCCTTCAATTTCTTTCCAAAACTCAGACTCTTCGAATCCATGATCATACTGATTTATGGATTCTCCTATCTCTATGTTCAGATTACTGCTATTATAATAAATTTAAAAATTTTTGCTGTACACCTTATGGTCAAAGCCTTCTGGACTACTGACAGTAAATAAATTGCCATTTTGAATTACTTTTAAAAGCTACCACCGTGTTTAGTAAGTTTTGAAACTAATTTGCACAGGCAGTAAACAATATATGAAGATTTTAACTTTAAAATTCACCTCAATTTATGTACAGCAAAAGCCCTAGAAGATTTTCTCTTGTGATAATTAAAAACACTGAAACATTTTAATAGTTAAAATACTAATTATTATTTTTTACATTTATTAGAATATAGTCACACTAACATATATGTGGCCTTCTGAAGTAAGCTATCATTCAGAAAAAATGAGTATTTTAAACTACATCTACTCTTGGACTTGACTTTAAATGAACAGCCAGGGTTAAAAGCATGTCCATGAACAGCCCTCAGAGGCAACACTTTCCCAATTCAGAGCTTATTTACTATATGAATGGACATCCTTAAGCACAAGCTTCATTGTATTTGAATGTAGTTCAGTGAGATATGTTCACAAACTATGGAACTATAGAAAGCACTCAGGAATCTCTTTTGCAATTCTAAGTATATGTTCTAATTAATATGGACTGTGTGTTCATTACTTTTTTTTTTTAATTACTGGTTTTAGCTTACCCGCCCTAGTAATCTCATATATGCATATTTAACATAATAAACAGTCCATATAAAAGAATGTCCCTCCCAACCAGCCTTAAGGTGGTGTGGGAAAATGTGCAGTCGTTGTTTATCAAGGTCCTCTGTACAGGAAATAAGAACTCATACTAGAAATCTTCCTATTTGCAGAAATTAATGGAAATTAACCAAATAAAAAGCTATTTTGAGCAGGTTAGAAACGTTGAATTCACACGTAAAATTAAGAGGAATCTGAGGTATCTTTGGGGCTCATGCACACAACCTGATTGCAAACCTTACTTGCAAAGTAAGGGTAGCTCAGTGGAGCTACAGGCTCATTTAAAAGATGCTGAGCTGCTAGATCTGAGCAGTATTCCTGTCTCCCAGCACTGAGAAATCACGAACCAAACCACCAATTCACTTGACATTTGGAAATTCAGGATCTTTGTTTTTATTCTACAAAGACTGGAAAGGTGGGATTTTTTAATGTGAAAAGAAAAGAAAGGTTTTAAATTAGTAAAATGGTGGTAGTTGCTCAAATGTATAGTGTTTTAACTTTTTTCTCCATCTGTTTCAGTCCACTTTAGAGGAGAGGACAAATGGGTTGTGCCACCGTAAGTCCTAGTGCACTGCATACATGGTATTGCCAGGTCCTCTATCTCCCAGGGGGGCTTCCCCATCAGGCTGAGGCCAAGAAAAGACCCAAAACTCCTTGGAGACTACTGGCCAACACAGGTGTGGCTAAAGGTACTGCACTGGGTGTGCTAGTAAAGGTTCAGGAGGTTTCATCTCATTGGTAAGAGCAGAGGGGAGGTGCTGCCCGGGGCTGTGGCAGGGCAATGCTCAGGTTAATCAGGCAGTGCTCAGCTGCAGGAGAGCAGCTGCCTAGCCAGGTAGGTGTTACCCACATTGTACCTCCTCCTTCCCTGTATGGAGTTGTTCTCTCTCTCTTATTTCAATCTCATCTTCAACAGCACCGAACCAAGCATGTTTGAGGTTTCTTTATATCACCTAATGTTCTGTAGCATATTTCAGAAGCCAGTTACACCATTCATCACATTTTAGTGCAAATGAAAAACCTCTCTTTAGAGTCTATTTTCCATAGGTTGGAGCACCTCTCTGCTTTCTCCAAGACCAATGACGTAACATACTGTGTCCCTGATGGCCTTATGAATCAAATGATGTTCTAGCCACTGCCTTAGCATATCTATCCTCAGATGAGGATGGGAGTGACTTTCTGGCCCTGCTATGGTAGGTAGATCATCAGCCCATATGTCAGGTGGTCTGCAGGCACCACTTCATCCACCTCTATCATTCAAAACCTTTTACCTGCACCAGTCACAGTTTTTATGTATCTCTGTATGCATGCAGTGAGAATAATATATGTGTTTCTGGATCATTTTGTATGTACATCTATCTATAGGTCAGCTCTATTGCTGAGCAAAATTCTCACTTCCTTTTTTTTTTTTACCCCAGAAATCTGCCCCAGTTTTTCCATGCCTGCCAAGGTTCCCTCAGCTGTGAGCATGGAAAGGAGGAGAAGTATCATCCAAACCTGCCAACCTGCACCTCATGCAGGCTGCATCTGGGTGGCGGAAGGTGGCAGCAGCGCTGGCAGCCCCAGCAACCCCAGTTACCATGGCTCTGGAGACATTCTCTAGGCTTCTTCATATTCCGTGGAAAAAAAAATGCTCAGGGCAGACACCTTCTTTCGCAGAAATTTGGCATGACCGTCTCCTTCACCACTGGCCTGTTCTTCCACCCATCTCCCCACAAAGAGGTTAATAAATGTTTACTTTTTTTCCTGTTTCCATATGGTTTGTTCACAGGCTTTAGCTTGTGTGTGTATGAATGCTCACTTGCATTGACTGCTGTGAGGGAATTGTTCTACTAATGCTGGCCATCTTCAAATCAATGCCTGCACATAACAACAGAAAGTGCCTCAGATGTAGTGGTTTCCACAGGACTATTGTTAGGCCTTTGTTAAGCATTTTTGAACCTAATAAATAATGTCAAAAGTCTCTATCCTAGCCAAAAATGTTCCTTTTGAAACAGTTCTAATAGTATTTTTGTTCTGCGATGTCTCCCAGTGTTGTGAAGAATTTGTGCCTCACAATAGGAAGCTGGTATATCGCGTGCCACTTTGTCTTTTTTTTTTTTTTTTTTAATATTTGGAGATGCATTCCCATTTCTTTACATAAATGTTACTTTTTCTTGAATGACCATATCACTGGGAACTTCGGTGCTGTAAAAGCCATTAAAGTTCACAAACTACGGGAGGATGAAGTCAGTAATGATAGAATGAAGGGAAGGAAAACAAATCATTGAACTTAATTATATGCTCTTTCAGTGAGCCTCCTTTATATTTTGTTGTATAACTCATAGTTAAATCTAAGGCAAGGTTTTAACAATTGCTTTATGCACTGAAAAACAATGATAACAATGGTCAAAGATGATCACAAGAGTCCCCTCTGGCTTTAATATCTATTAATCTAGACCTTAATGACTATTTATTCTGGAAAGTACTCTAATTGAAGACATACTGCAATTCATTATACCTTATATAGTACCTATTAGTGATAAATTTGAGCTATCCTTAATCTGTAGTTTAATTTGTGGATAATCCCATTTCTAGTGCGCAATAGAGTGTAGCAAATTAAGCTAGGATGAAACACTTGTTAGACATATTTTATTTCTGTGCATTTTACTTTGCTTATTTTAAATGGACTCTGATGAAAAATGTAAACCCCCATGTTTCTGTGTACTCATTTTCTCTCTGACACCAAAGCTGCTGGATGCTATCTGTATTAAACAACTGTCATCTTTTGTCAACTCATTTCAGTTTAGTGATGAAAAAGACTTTTTAGATTGTTTTCTGGCTACAGCAGAAATAAATATTAGAGGTAGGAACTGCTTACTTGTAGTGTTATGTGGGAGAGTCTAAAACAAATTTCAATTCACTACAGTTGTAATAGAGAATTAAACTCTAATTGGGGCTTGATAAATCAAGCTTCTAATATTACCAGTTATTTGGGTTTGATTTTTCAGTGGATTTATGTCTGTGTTCACTTTCTTTTATAGTTGACAGCAGCAGAACTGCTGCCTTGGACTTCCAGAGGGCAGACTTTGGCCTGTTTAGGAACCTGGTTGACAGAGTCCCTTGGGAGGCATCCTGAAGGGCAAAGGAGTCCAGGGAGGCTGGACATTCTCCAAGAGGGAAATCTTAAAGGTGCAGGAGCAGGCCATCCCCATGTGCTGGAAGGTGAGCCTGCAGGGAAGAAGACCAGCTTGGCTGAACAGAAAGCTTTGTCTGGAACTCAGGAAGAAAAGGAGAGTTTAATGACCTTTGGAAGAAGGGGCAGGCAACTCAGGAGGACTACAAGGATGTTGTGAGTTTATGCAGGGAGAAATTTAGAAGGGCCCATACCCAACTAGAACTTAGTATGGTTACTGTTGTAAAAGGCAATTTAAAATGTCTCTATAAATACATTAGCAACTAAAGGAAAGCAAAGGAGAATCTCCATCCTTTATTAGGTTGCAGGGGAAACATAGTGACAAAGGATGAGGAAAAGGCTGAGATACTTAATTCCTTCTTTTGATGCAGCCCAGTATACTGCTGGCCTCTGTGCAGGCTGGTATGGGCCTATATGGTGGTCTTTGGAATTGCTTTGGGAGGTCTTCCCCTTCCTCCTGTATCCTGCTGGCTAGTGCTCTTGGTAGACTAATTCCTATAATTTAAATAGTACTAAGGCACTGGGGCTCTCACCCCAGCTAGTGCCAGGGGTTGCTCCAGTTATTGAGAAATTGAGCAATAATGGTAGTAATCATCTAATTTTTTTTTTTTTTTTTTTCCCCTTCTTTTTTCCTCAAACAGAGCACCTGTAGCCATGCAAGGATGAGACATTTTCTGGTCATTGCTCTTGCCAGTGCAAAGGGTGAGGGGAAAGGGGTAAACCCCAGCCTCCTAATGTCAAACTGACCTGATCCATATCTGTGCCTCCCCTGCACAGCAGGCGCTGCAGCCTGCCAAGGTCTCTGCTCTCAAGAAAAGGAAGATGTTTAATCACAGTTCACTCAGTGGTAAAAAGGACAGTGAGTATGAGCTTGTTTTAATTTAGTTATCTTCAGAAATGTATGGTCATTGATGCTTAATGGGTCCCAGTAAGTGTTTTGGGCAAGTAGCCCCTTCTGAAGCTTGTGTTTCAGTGGTACCTGATCTAGCAAGTCTGCCTCTAACATGAGTGTGTCTATATGAAGAGTTATTATTTCTCAAGGTATCTTAAGTCTCTGCTGTGTGTTTACTTAGTTACATTGGTAACACCTATTGTTTTCTGAGTTCACATTTAATTACTGGCAGAGATAGCCAAGAATGTCAGAGTTTGAACATTTTGGTTTGCTTTGGCTTTTTTTTTCTTGGAAATTCTCAGTCTTTTTTTCCACAATAAGGTTTTTTGACAGAGTTTCATCTGCTTTTGTTTTGGTTTTTGTTTGTTTTGTTGGTTGGTTGGTTTTCCCCATTGTTTATTTTTGTTTGTTTTGGTTTCTTGTTTTGTCATTCTTGGAGGTTTTGTTTGTTTTTAACAGCTGGAGGTAAAAAAAGGAAGGTTGATGTGGTTTATACTGAGACTGTCTCTGATAAAAAATATGTGTGGTCTTATAGGAAATTAACCTTGGAACCCTAGGAAGATTCAAAGACCTTAATGGTGTGGTTATCTGATGCATCTCTACAGAACAGTTGCCCGTATAAGTTAGATTGTATAGTTTGATTTAGATGGTTTAGAGAAATAAAGTGAATGGAAAAGAGCAAGATTAACTTCCAGCATGATGACTGTGGTGGCATCAGGTGTTTGAGGAAGCAGCCATGAACATTGCTGAGCTAGTGATAGTGCTGTGGGTGCTCTGAGCATTGTATGCCAAAATCCATCTGTGACTACCAATATATCTCTGTGTGTGCACAGTCTGAAACTATACAAATTCATTTTGAACTGAGACTCACTGCCTTTCAGATGCAAACATGATACTATATTTCCAAAAGCAAGATCATACATTTCACAGTAGTTTTTCTTTATATGGAATATAATTCCCATAGGGAAACTTCACAAGTTCTGGTGAGTGGTGGTTTGTTGTTTTTTTTTTTTTCTTTTTTTCAGACTGTTTCATCAGT
>JANIJG010002796.1:0-17940 GCA_024611175.1 Megaceryle torquata | reverse complement strand
TCTCTCTCTTTCTCTCTCTCTCTTTCTCTCTCTCTCTTTCTCTCTCTCTCTTTCTCTCTCTCTCTTTCTCTCTCTCTTTCCTCTTTTACTCTCCTCTTTTACTCTTCTCTTCTTCTATTCCAATTTCCATTGACAGGAGTAATTTGACAGACAAGCTTTAGAGCAGAGTTAAGCAAGAGGCAACAGCATCAGTGTTATCACTGACAGCTGCTTTCTGGTCAAAACCTTTGTTATTTCTTTGCTTTGTTTAACAAAGTGAATACCATCGTCTGAATGTATTTCTGTCTGAAAACTGTAACCTAATGTGACTGTTTAATATATTTTTGCTTTCTTAAATCCCATGAGTGAGAGAACAGCTTGAACATTCAAATTTAGTGAGTTGCAAGAGGCCTTTAATGAACTTAGCGAGCTTCATCCATACAAAGGCTCCTCTTAGTCCCAGCACAAAATAACTTATCTGATAAGACAGAGTTATGTTGATTCCTGCTCATAACCACCAGAATATATTATCAGAGACTATAGCACTTCATGAATCCATTCTTCCCTAGGGCTTAAAATCAACTAACAAAATCATAAAATTAAGTATCCTAAGTCCAAAGTTACTTTTACAAGTTTGTACTGTGTTTCAAAGTGTGTTAGTATGCTATAAAATTAATGGTCATAATAAAATCCCCCTTAAAAGGCATAAAAAGTTATGAATCCAAACCTACTATATTTAGTAGGTCTTCTTGCCACCAGAATACGCTTCTATGTAACTAGATTCAAACAAAAGGATTGACCTGCAATTTTACATCATTATTATGTAGGTCAACTTAAAATTCACTTATCCATCATCTCGGTTCAGTACTGATTTTATGCTACTGAGATATGCTAAAACTGTTAAGACATCCTTCTAGCCTTGTATCCAAACATGTTAGTTGAAAGTTGATCCCTTTTTCTAGGTAAGGTTAGTCTTGATATCATACTCTGCTAGGTTTTATTTGTTGTATTTGAAACATTTCATCTAACTGAATGGGTAAATTAATAGCTATAATCAGTAACTACAATATCCTGTTCCATACCTATGAAAATGTTCATCTATGCATTGACTTACATTGCCTGTGAAGTGAAGAAAATTCTGATAATGATTTGCCTTTAATCTCTCCTCTCCATCGTAATGATGATGTTCAAACACTAAGGATTTTTGTTTATCGATGTTTTTCCTTGTGTTAGAATTGAAGGGTGAACTGAAAGAAATGATGCAAAGAGATCAACCAAAGATATTCTCATTACTTTGAATCTTACTGAAATATTTTATGGAGGAATTAGATGATTTCTAAAATGGTTCTGAATGACTTTGCACTTTTTATTTGGATTGATTGAAATTTTCCCATTTTTGCAAAATACTGGTTTTAGAGAAACAATACAGTCCCCAAAATCATACCAATTGTATCATTATTTTAACCAAAAATAAACAAATTTTATTTTCTTTTCAAGGCCAACTTATTTTGTTGCCTTTTATTTTTTCTTGCTCAGCAGTGTTTTATAATACATTTTATGATACATTTTATGATACATAATAGCAAAAAAAAAAGGAAAGAGTAAATATCACTGTGAAACATTTGATAGTGTCAAAACAAAATATATCGTATGGTTCTCTACAACAAATTTTTTTTGATACTGCTTCTGTGGGAAATATTAATATGACATTTTAAATTAGAAGTATAATAAATGCTGTGCATCACTTTTCCTGTATGCTTTTATTTTCTAATTTCTCAGACTTGAACATGATATAGAATATCAAAAAACAAGCAGTTATTGCTTTCTCTTTGTTCCACTGAGTTTAGTTTACGTATAGGTTGCTGTTTCAGGATTTCTTGGTCTTCTTGGTTGACTGAGAATAGAAATCGATCTCTTGGGTAGGGTTTAATCTTCCTGTTTGTGGTCTTGAGGGTGACCACTGGGATTAGTAGGGTGACTGTGAGGTAAATTGAAGGAATTAAGTTCTTACTATTTAACTGAGACTTACATTAGTAATGTTATTCATTTCAATGAATGCTAGTCCAGATTGCATGTTCCTGCAACATGAGTTTAGGAGAAAGGCATTTGCTGATGTCAGTTACAGAGAATAGGATCATTTAGGCATTTTAGTACTATGTTGCAAGAAGAGGACTACAATTATTTTCCTAAAAAATAAAGATGAAGTAATTTGAAGATCCCTTTTTCTTTCTTCTTATATCAAAATCTTACTTATGAATTGTAAACAATTTCTGGACACTGTCTGTTCTCTGTTACTGGCTTTGAGTCAGTACTTAGCAACTCTGGAAGGCAAGCAGAACAAATGTACCTATTTTGCATAGTCTACATGACTGCACACGCAAAAAGGCACTGGAAAATCTAGATACTGTACTTATTCTATAACCCCTGGTTTGCTGGAATTTAATTTTGTGGCATATTTTCTTTCATTTTCTCTAAAAAGTCCAGGACAAGGGGTATTTCTTAGGGATTCACTTAACTATTCACAGCAAAATCAGCAAATCACTGCAAATTAATTTTTATTATTTCATAAAATTTCAGTGTAATTTAAAGCATTGTTTTTCCTGCTTGAACTGAATTTTGAGCATTGGTTATGTATGCAACAATGAGTGGCTGATATCAGACTTTTTTTGCTGGACCACTGGAAATAGAAAAATATGCCTTATGAAAAGTATAATTAGAATGATTCGTGAACAAGGCAAAGTTTCTGAAGATGTCTCCTGATAAAAGAGGCAAAATATTGTTGAACCTACTATGGCTGAGATTAATGATAGGAAGAATTTACATCAACAAGGATTTAGCCTGTGGTGATTGATCTTCACTTGGACAGCAATTAATATAATTGTCTGCAAATATGCTAGGTCCAAATAACTGTCAAGATGGTCTTGTTGAGGATTTTTCTTCAGCCAAAGGAAAGAATGAGGAGGGGAAAGAGATGGAGAGAGAATCCCAGATCAAAGAGTGATAGGGCTCTGGGGCTGAAACTGATTCCAGTATGTTATAAAGAGGTTATGGTGTTACCAAATACATAGAAGGCAGAGCTGAATAGAGACTGAAAGGATGCAGTGTGTAAGCTGTAGAGATGGAGGAGAAAGAGAGGCAGGATAACATAACCCAAGCCCTTCCCTATGAGAGTATGTGTGTCAGCTCTACAGAGGCCAAGGATGTTTTCAATGAGCTTGGGTGTCTCTTCCTTTTAGTGAAGCTCTTACAAGGGCAGTCCTGAAAGCTGCCATATTTTTTCCCTTGTATAGTCCCGATGGTCAAGGACAAGGTTGAAGTTGCAGATGTAAAATCACTAGTGGTATTTAGTAATACGTATTTGTTTTAATTCTGGCTATCATGGGATGTTATTACTAAGGCTCATAAATTGGAAATTCTGAGCCTGGGAACTCCTCATTCCCTTAGAAATTCTGAAAGGCAAACCCATAATTTGGGTTCTCAAGGCCCAGTGCTTTTCTTGGTTATGTATGTGCTAATGACATCATGAAGATGTTTGAATGTAACTTGGAAGGAAATTTGGTTATTAACTCGTGCTTGTGCCTATCCTATGGTGATGAGTTGCAAGTAAAGCAAGGATGTGATCTGCATTTACTAATTAATTGTTTCAGAGAAAAGTACAACTTGAAGAATCAACACTGATGGTGAGCTATCTTTCTCTGTGCAAGCATTGGTTTGTCTTAGTGGTATGATGCATAGTTCTGATGGAAATGAAGATGAGATTAAATAGCACAGTTTTTCAGCTTCCATTCTGAATACCATGCACTTTTCTGGACATGATACAGATGAGAGTATAGATCTTATGTAAGCTTTAAAAAAATGTTTCTTAAATGGTCTTCATCTTGATAGCTTTAAGGGGCTTTCCTAGATCAAGATGAAGATTTCTGAAGTGTTTGACTTATGAAGCAATTTCAAAATATAGAAAGTACTGTAAATTATTGTGGTGCAAGAAGAGGAATTACCTTGTTAGTCAGTCATTCAATTTAATTTTAATTTTACTGATGGATTAATGTTGAAAACAACCCTAGTTAATTTTTGTATGTGTCAGTGTTCCTGTAAAATGCTGATGTGGGTTTCCCTTAGTACCTACTGATTTGGATGAGATCATGGTTGGATGTCCGAAAGTGATATCTCTATTGTATTTTAATGATATGAAGAGGAGGAAGGGAATCCCAACTATATAATTTTCCATACTTGGCAGAACCCATAATGTTTTTGAAAGAGCTGGTTTGAACAGAGCTTCTTGAACTGTCTTTATATGAGCAGAACTAGTTTTCCTCCCAAAAGGCTGCAGACAGTGTAGGATAGCATGTTTACAGGGTATTGAAAACTGTTTCACTACCAGAAGACGGTCTCTCATAAACCTGACCCTGCACCATTGTCCAGACCAAATAAACCAGAGATTATTCCAAGGCTATGCCTTCCAGTTAGCTTCCAGAATAACTGTGACCTGGGTGCCAAGGAAGGAATGGGCCAAAGCAGATGGGTTGCTTCAGTCTGCAAGGAGCATCCTTGTTCCTGGCAGAGTTTTGTTCCCAGGAAGCAAAATGCCAGCAGAACATCCCTACTTGTCTCTTTGGCTATAGCTTGGTCTTAACTGCCTCAGAAGTCAAAGTTTTTAAGATCATGATAGTTTGCAGACTTATATTTTCCCTATATATTCTGTTGTATGCACAAAGAAGAAATAAAATATGTATTTGGTTTATTTTTATTTGCTGCCTAAGGAAAGTGGAATGTGTGTGTGTAACCTGAATTTAGACTGACTCTGATATAATGGCCAATGATCTTATTTCTAATGACAGAGTGTTAAGAACCCTTTTTTTTCATAAAACATTTCCTTTATTTTCAGTCAATATGAATGACTAGCTTCTCATTCAATTGGCTTTTTTGTGCAGTAAATCACAGGTAGGTACCCAATTGCAAATTTGCTACATGGCTTATTGTTGTTTCTCACATAAATTAATGTCAAGCACATAAAATTCTTTTCAAAGTTATCTCATATAAGCCTAGATTGAATACAGTAAGAGATAAACAGTAGACAAGGAAACCTGGGACATTCTGGGCCCTGTGTTTCTTCCAACTACCCTGTGATCTAGTTACTGAATGAACCAGTTCACCCAGGGAGTAGCACTTGTCGAAATGGGTAAGGATTTAAAAATCTAGGCTATACTTCTTTGCAGTTATTTTTCTGTTTAATTTCATTTGAACTTGTTAACTTCAAGATTAGCAGAAAAACAACTGATATCATTATTATATAGTTCCATGGCTTGTAAGTCACAGGATGTTTTCCAAACCTATTTTACTTTGCTTTTAATGAAACAATGAAAATGTTTTGGTTTAGATATACTAGAAAGTATAAGGGATAAAGAAAATTGATCCAATCTTTTTAATGGGAGAAGTTATTTTCTTCCTAGTTTCTTATTACTCTACTGCTTTATTTCCTGACAGCATTGCATTAATGTTAAGCACTGGTCCCCAGCACCAAGTGGCAATTTATCATCTTTCTTGGCAGGCTTCCTGCTTCATCCTGCACCTGCCTTCTTGAAAGAAAACAAGACATCAGATACTTATTCAAATAATGCAATAGCTGATCAGCAGAGTATCTACACAATGGTAAGTTATCCATGATAAAAGGACAACTTTTTCATGCATTATATGTGACATATGTGTCCTTTCTCTTAAGATTTATGACATTCATGACGGTTAGTATTGTTACTATAATCAAATCTTTTACAGCCTAGCTGCAAAGGTTCAACTTATTGTCAATAGATTTCTATATAAGAGTCAATCAAGCAATTTCATAAATACTTTGAAACACCTGCACTCTCCTTGAAAGTGTAGAAATAGCAATATCATGGTCTCATCTTTCAAGTCATGAAGCTACTATGTCTTAGAAATTCCTTATAGGCAAAAAAAGAGTGGAAGAGTCACATCTACATGTTCATTTGCATTAGTTCATATGATGCATAAATCTGTTACATGTCTGTTTGACTATATGTGAATGTGTGTATTTAGATATTTATTCACACCCACGTTTATACATATTAACTTTCTGAAACATAGATTATAACCTTAATGCACAAAGAAGAAATCAAATGAAAGCCATATCTATGAGTCAGGCTGTGAAGAGAATGGTAAGAACTATTCATAAAGAGGATATTTAAAATCTTATTCACAAATATGAAAGGAAGGGTCACATTGTTTACCGGGAATTTGCATTTTACAAGCCTCACTGGAAGCAAAATGCATAACTGCTAGGAAGCAGGATGTCATGTTCCTGCTGGCATGAGAGGTGAGTCCTTTGGTTAAGGCTTCAGCCTGAGGTGTGGAAACCAGTTCTCTGCAGTGCTACCAATCCACTGCAACTGCCTTCTAGCTTCTCTGAGTTTCACTTCCCAGCTGTAAAATGGTTAATCATAGCCCTTTTCTGTGCACTGTTTGTATAAGTAGTTATCAAAGATAACAGGCACACAGATACACACAGGCACAAGTCAGCTTCCTGTATTTGACCCCAAGCATTTAAAATATTAGAACAATACAGTTGCATATGGCAGCATGGTGATTGATAAAGCCAATTTATGTTCCATTGAGGAATACTGTATTAACTGTGGCTATTAAGAAACCACATGAACAACTCATTGTGTTAGGAGCTGTAACTAAATATAATTCCTGCTTGCAAGCTCTCAGTACAATGAGAAAAGCAAATAGGAGGTAGAAACATTCAGCAAAAATGGAGCAATTAAGAGAAAAGTGACAAAAGTATGAGCGTATGTAGACAAGCAGTGCACAGATAGAGCCTCCTGACCTTTTAAAATATCTTAATATAAATGATAAGAAGGAAATGAGATAAAAATGTCACCTCAGAGAATTCTGTCTTTGCCATAAATTTGCCAGAAGGAGAAAGACACATGGATCCTGATGGAAAAAAAAGTCTTAATTGTATGGAGGAGGCAGGGGAAGGGGTACTTTGTGAATGTACCTTGTTCTTTGAAGAGTTACTGTGCAGAGCTGCTCAAATCGTTAAAAGACCAAACGCTTCTTCCAGATACCCACCTCAAAGCAGGAACTTGAACTCAGGAATCCTGTGCCAGGCAAAATGCCCTGTGCTTGCCCATTTTCCTCTTGTCAAAGCTATTGCAGTCATGCATAAAGCTTTTGAATGTGGCTACAGAGAAGAACCATCATGGTGACAACAAAGTATTTTAAGGCAAGCTGTTTACTTAAAGCTCATGTTGTGAAAGATTTTAGCTCAGAATGTCACATTTGCCTACTGAAATAACATCTGCAAGAGCCATATGATCCAGAGGCTAAATCTGGTTTCTGTCTTCTCTGAAAGAATTCTTCATATTGATAATTCTTAATAGGAATTTGCATTTATTCATAACCTGGTCTACAGCTAAGTTTATGTTTTCTTTTCAGACCATGCAAAGGGAATATTTGCTAATTTTCTACAAAACTAATTCTATAACTATCACACAAAAGACTTTCTAATTTGTCCTGGTAGCTGCAGCACAAGAATTAGAAATACCTGCTGCTTTCTGAAGATCTGCAGACCTGGTTCTGCATTTATCCACAGATTTAGGAGAGGCTGCCTGTATACTTGGAAGGCTTCTTGGAAGACTTTTCCCTGTTATAGTGCTTGCAGTGGTGCAAGTTGCTGTGCCAAAAGGCTGGTGGAGAGCAGTCTTGTTGCAGTATGAGAGCTTTGCTGATATATTGAATATGAGCCTCTTTGTTGCTGCTCAGTTTTGACTGGCAAATTGGTTTTCATTCTCCCTGACTGGAAAGATGAATTCTGCTGCATTAATGTTACCATGATGTTTGACAGAGGCCACCCTTCCTGCCAGGAGTGCAGAAAAAAAGAGAGAAAACTAAAGCATACTTGTCACAGTGGCAATGCTCTTACCTTATGAAACCACCTTTTAAAAAGAGGCAGGGACAAGTATTGTGGGTTCCTGGAAGCTGACAGGCAGTACCAGTGTAGTACTGAAACAGTACTACCAAAGTTCATAGGTCTTCTGAGTGGTAATGTTTTTTGGGGTTTTTTTGTGTTTTGTTTTGATTTGGGTTTTTTTTTTTAATGTTCTCCTATTCTTACTATAGCACTGGTGTGCAGCTCAGTAGAGATGGATGAGTTTGGTAGCAAAGGCTTTCTGCAGCATATTACCCCTCTCATGTAAGCCAGAGTCTTCCACTCCTCATAGCGTGACCTGGGTCTGTGTAGCTGTTGCAAGCACTGTACAGCTGAGGGGGGCCTGGAGAATTGGTCCTAGCTGTTGAATCTCATAATTTAAATGGGGAAAACTACTGGAAATACTCATTTTTTTTGTCATACCATATATGTGGCTATTTGATTTCTCAGATTTTCTTACATGTTTGGATACCTTAATATTCATAATGAGCCCTCATGTGCAACTGCTTACTAAATACCAACCTTAATGCTTGTGACCTAGAAGCTTTGTTCAGTAGCAACAAAGGCAGAAAAAATGCATAAGGCTTTGTGTATCTGGTTGCTTGGGCAAGTTGCCTTACTTAGCAAATGCAGAGATATTAAATTTCTATTCAGATGATTAAAAAAGAGCTTCTTCATGTTTTACAGCATGACTTGTTCTGTTTACAGTACATTAGGTGTTTACTACATTGATATAAAAATGGCACCTTCTTCATCTCCTCCTCTTCTCCTCTGTAACAACTGTTTCTTCAGAAGAACCTGCCTATTACCTGTGTCTCCAACAACATCAACAAGATTGCTTTTTTCTTTCCTTTTTTTTTTTTTTTTTAAAAGTAATCTGTATGCTTGCCTTTATTTGGTTAAGTTTTGATTTCTGAAGGTAACAGCTAGTGTCAGGTTTCTCACACTGCTCCTTCTATTTCTTCTTTTCAATTGAAACAGTGTGCTGTGTCAGCAAAACCCACAGCTCACTGCCATGCTCTCTTTTGTGTGCAGTTGTTTGACACATAAAACTAGCAGCTGCTCTTAAAGGACCCTGCAAATTAACCGTATTAAAGACACAAAACATGAAGGGGTTCTTTTTCATGACGATGAGAAGCTTTCTTAACTACATTTAATTCAGGGGTAAATCTTTACTACCATAATTAAAAAGAGGAGTGAAATAAGAGCGTGTTTTACATACAATAGGATTGCTAACACTGAGAAGATGGGATGAGATGGGATCAGAATAGCCCGTGGAGGGGTTATAAGCTCAGTTCTTCCAACAATTATCTTGACACCTGAGCTGTAGCTGTGTTTAGAGTGTAAGACAGTGTCCTCTGCCTGCTGTCACTGCAGATGTTTGTGTTGTTTTCCATTCATATGCCTGAGTGTCAAGGGTGTGAGAGCCTTTGATAAGAATTTGATGATGCTGAAAACAGTCTTGCATCCCTTGGGGTACTCCTGCTTTTCAGTGAAGTTACACAGGACCTGTGTGTCTGCATGGTCTATAAGCTGATACAATCTATGCAATGTACTAGATATAAAAGACTGAAATAGAGCCCAGCAATGAGCACTTGAAAAACTACTTTGTTGGGGGTTTTTTTTAGCCAAATTTTAGGCAAAAGTGGGAGAGGTAACCTTAAGTTATTTTACTGATTTTGGGTGTGAGAACTGTTGTATTTGTCTGAGGAGAAAACAAAGACCTAAATGATGAGCCAGACAGGGCCTATCTTTGGGATGATTTTTATTTCGTTTTTTAACACAAAATGCTAATTTTTACACTCAAGTTTCTGTGAGAAAAAAATTACCCTGGTTTAAGTCAGTGCCGTCCACTTTGTGTTTCAAGGGCATTTATACTCCACAGAGGAGATCACAACAGTCTGTGGTCAGTGAGACAAGCAAGCACAGCCAGAGAAAAGGAAGCTATCTGAAGATAATTTTCCAGAAGAGAAATGTCAAACCCAGATCACAAGTACCAGAACATCAAACTACTACTATAAAGTTATGGTTGTCCATTCCCACTGCAAAAGCTTCCCACTGTGATAGCACCTAGGCTTCTTCTCCGTGCTTGGTCCTGAATTGGACTAACACAGATGGTGAGAACTTCCTGTAGTCTAAAAGAAAAAGAGCCACAGGTTCCTAAAAACTTACTGAGGACTTGACTATTGCAAATCTCTTTTATCCTGGAGATACTCATGTTTTATTGCTTCAGTGGTCAGTAGGACCAAGCTTCAAAGAAGATAAACTGTGTCATGTTGTTAGAACCACAGATATGTCCACTAACAAGTTGTAAATGGGCTTAAGGTAAGTGACCTCCCTTGAGTAATTCCAAATCAATATGAAAGTTTTTGTAACTATTACAGATTTTGAATGGAAATGGAAGAATGAAGATAATTCATTACTGTAGTGTGCACTTTTTTTTTAAGAAAGTGTACCCCACCCCCCAGCATTAAAACCTAAGGAGGATGAAAGCCTTGTGCTATGTTTCTTAAGAATGCTTAAAAAATGTTAAAGATCCATAATAATTTTTTAAAATGTGTATGAGAGTTAGTTTGTCCCTGTTCTATTGTTCTTCTGGAGAAGATATTCTGTCATTTCACTTTATGAACTGGACCAATAAATCTGACAAATATTTACTGGTCCAGTGTTTTATCAGACACCAGAGAACTTAAGGGGTTTAGTTCCTCAGGCTCCCAGCAACCTCTCATTTTAATTTGTATGAAACATTCATCTTTCATCAGAAGTGCATAAAGTAGTTTATTAATTTGTAATAGGAGATTTTTCTCAACTGAAATGTTTGATTTGGCTTTGTCATATAAATGATGCCAACCATACAGCTTTCAACTGGAAAATGCCTACCAAAGGTTTGTTTCATGAGTGGAGCTTGCAAGTACTGGGCAAAGCTGAAATGTTTATTATAAAGTAAGTTACATTTGCAAGGGAAAGAGGAAAAATGGTAAACCTCTTTTAAGACTCCAGCAAAACTGCTGGTAGTATGAGCAGCATCAACCCAGTTAAGACAGGAGGAATATGTATGTCTGGGCAGACCCTAAAGGACTGACAACCTTAATCCACTGAAACTGGAAAGCAGTGGAATTTAGAGCTATAGTAACTTCCACATGAATATCCAAGTGTAGCCTATAAAAAACCTGTAAGATGTTTCAGGGAGAGTTCATTGGCCTGGAAGGCACTGGAGGTATGGAACAAGTAGAAACTGGATTAAACTGTAAGGAGGAGCAGATACTCTAAGTCATCAGAGCTCCATTGAACGTGTCAAGTGACCTGTTATCATTAAGCAGGGCAAAGAAATTTTTTGATTTAGTCTGAGCATGATGTGTATATCAGGTGATGGTCAGTGACATGAGAGCAACACGTTAGATCTGGACCCTGAACATATCTACTTGTTCATTTTCCACAAAGATCTGAGAGGATCCTGCCTTCCTATCCCAAACAGGCATGCTAGTCAGTGTTTAAAGCTCAAGCAGTCCCTAAAAACAGTTGTGTGTTGGGATATAAAAGTTTTGAATGCTAGTTCCTTTTTCTGGTTAAGAACAGTGTACTGATGTTGGGGTTTTTTTGTTTGTTTGTTTCTCACTGGTGAAATTGCCGAAAGAATGAGCGATATTTAGGCTTGGCCTCTTCCAGAAGTGACAAAAATCAACAGGAGTTTTTCCTTTGCCTTCAGATGCCTTTTATCTGGGCAGTTGTACTATTTAGCAAATGGTATAGAAATGATTAAAAAAAAAAAAATCAAAGAAATGAACACGAAATTAAAAGTTTAGATTGGCTTTGGCACTGAAGTGACACTGCAGATCGCAAACCAGATGATCAACTGGAATGTCAACATTTAATCAATTTGCAAATCTGAAAATATTTGGTGAAAGTGTTTGTGAGTAGATTTGAATAATTTATAAGTTCAATGATTTCACAGTTTGTCCACAGTGATCCAAGTAGAAATACTGGTGAAATTCATCACATACATTGCTAGCTGCAGGTTATTCTTTCAGTAACTTTAAATGAGGCCAGCCACTGTCTAGTGTTTTAATTTAGTAATGGAAAAAAAAACGCAGGAGCCCTCCGGTGGTCAAAATACACCTTTCAAGCTAACTCCTATTCCCTTTAATGCTAAGCAATTTAGCTGATAAAAAGCTTCATTCTATTTAGTATGTTAGTTGCAAGTTATTTTAAAGTTATTTTTAATTATTAGCACTTCTGTCATCCTGCAACTATGGCTAAGTTAAGCCAGTTGTTTTGAAAATTTCCACATCGAAATCAAGAAAAGCTATCAGCTCTCAGGAGGAACAGAAGTTGCCTTTGATAAAGGCAGTTCCTCAAGAAGACAGGCAGGTAGGTGTTACATGCTGTCCTTAAGGGTGAAGGCACTTGAGCTCCCTAGGTGAGGTCTCCCTCATATGGCTTTCATTGTAGAAACTAAGGGGAAATGGGGATGAAAGGGAAGGTGACATGATTTTCAAATTCTTACCGTTTTTACAAGTGTTGACAAAAATTCACAGGATCCCCGGCTGATCCACATATTTAAGTAAATTTACTTCTTTTACAGTTGGAATTAGTCTGTGTTGTGTAAATGACTAATCCACTACCATTGAACACAAATAGAGTGAATGCTGTCTAACTTGGCAGCAGCAGGAAAGCAGCTGTAGGCCAGGGAGTCTTCAGTGATAAAACCATTGAAAGAAAAAAGTTGTGATTAGACTTATCAGAGAGAAAATCATGAGCATGTCATGGTTTTGAAACAAAACCAACAAATACATTGACTGATCTCAAAAAAACTCCTAGGTAATAGCAGTTGTTCTCTACCTCCAGCACTGAAGGCCAACTCATGTCAAGATCTCAGAAACCCACAGAGAGGAGCACTAATATGTGCTCAGTTCTCAGCTTGGTGTTGTAGCCAAGCATGGATAAATCATTTCACCCCTCTGGGTTTTACCTCACCCCAGGCCTCTCCTGTTTTGACCCTAAACCTTCAGAGTAAGGGCCTCCTCTCTTTGACATGCCTATTACTACCAGATAGATCAATTTGCTCTATCTTAATGTAGATAAATAGTGTTGATGCCTCAAGAGTTACAAGTTCTTGACTGACTTTTCCCCAGTTGGGAAAGGTGCTGACACTCCTTCTCTCATGATGGTCATTTCTGGTCAAGTCCTGAGGTGCTTCAGATCTACTACTGGCACCTTTCAAACAACACTGAGCTACTCCATTCTTCCTTTGCCCTGAGCCTGAAGGACAATAGGGAGTTCCAGCTTCCCCTGCATAATATCTCTGTGGGGTTTGCTCCATCAAGCATCCTCAAAGCTTGCCCAACACTATCAGCAGAGGCAAGAATGGAGAGAATGAGCTGTGTCACAGAGGGAGTGGGCCTCTCAGGGTCAGTTCCTGCCTTTGTCTGAGGGGATTCAACCCCACATCCTCCATAACAGGCTCCCACATTACAGCTACTGGCCCTTATAACCTGTTGAAGCTGTACCTCTGTGCAAGACAGAAATCAAAACATACCAGGCAAAAAAGTGTGCAAAGGGAGAGTATGAGTGTGTCATTCCATGCTGAGGAGGAAGGAGATGTAAGTCTGGTTGCTGCCATCAGTCATTTTATCAACAATTGGTACAGGTATAACATACAATTCTAGGACTCTGCCAGGGTTATTTTTCATAACGTTAGCAAATTACCTGTGTTAGAATTTCATGATAAATGGTTTCAGTGCTCATCCTGGGGGAATGCACAGCGGCACTGTGGTGTGACCTCCTGCTCCTTTCCCACTTCTGATTGTGGAAATTATTTACCAGAATGACTTCATACTGAAAACCAGCCGAATTTGTCAATTGTATGGGAAAAGATATCAGAAACAGGTTGTTTTCTAGACTGCATTTTTCTTCTTCTGAAAATGTAAAAAAAAAAATAATTTCGTGTGATCTGGTAAGAGTCTGCTCATGACCTGTTCACAGTGTGTTAACACTGGACATGTTCCCTTCAGCAAGTGCTGTACTATTCCACGTAATATTGAATTATTATAAATTCAAAGTTAGTTTCAATGTTAAATAGTTAATGGTAGTATGGCACTGGCATTTTCTATCTCTCAGGAGATGTTTGACTGGGTAAAATAAGGTGTTTGAATTAAGAAGAATCAGCAGTAAAAAGGCTAGCAGCTGTGACATCATGGACAAGTAATTGCATGTCCAGAATTCAGTATTAAGGATGTATATAGTGGGAAAAAAAACCCCCACAGCGTTTGAAGCCTCAGTGTCTCAGTAATGATGCAGATGTATCCACAAAGAGAGCATGTTTTGGACCAGCCTTGTAAGTTTAGCAGTGAGGACAGAACTGCTGGAATCACGGTATTTCGTCACTTACACAAAATGGTAAAGGAACACAGGAAGCAAGGACAGTCCTGGATGGCTCTGTGTAGGATCTGCAGGGTGCTTAGGAGGCATCTGTGCAGAACACCCTCTGCTCAGTTCCCATCAAGCCTTTCCAATCACAGTGAGTCTTATGGTTTCTTTCAAAGCAATGAAGTACTTCCTATCCCTCAAAAAAAGACCCTGAAAATTTTATAGAAAGCCACTAGTCTAATTTTTCTTTTGCATGTGTTCAGTTTCTCTTGAACATTTATGCTTCAGTGAAGTGAATATCTTGTTATGTACATTTCTTATCCCTAGTATCTCCTATTAGACCTAAACATGTAGAGCAGCATTGTTGTCCACCTGCATGCAGCAGGGCTGAGTACCACACAGGTTTGCCTCAGTCTGTAGCCAGCTCTGGGCTCTAAAGTGAACCAGATCTGTGCTGCTTTAGCAGGTAATACAGGAAAGGAAGCAAAGAGTGGCATCCCTGTGCCTGTAGCTCATGATCTGCAAAATTTCACTGAAAATAACATTTAATAACCAAATATTAGTGCATTGCCAGAAGCAGTCTTCAGTCTTCGCCATCTCCTGTAGAGTTACCCAAAACTGTCTGAACTTTTTTTTCCCCTTATATAATTTTTACTGTACTACATTTAAATTCCTCTACTAAAAAGTCCCCAAATTCAGATGCAGTTGAGGTGAGGGGAATGAATTGAACTGACCCTTTTGAACTGTGTTAAAATTAGCTGAAGAAATGAGTTAATGTTTAGAGTTTCTTGATAAATAAGTTAATAAGCCTTGAGTAAGCACTGTTCAGATATGTCAGACATCTGAAGCTGACTTACTAAAGGAAGAATCCTGCATAGCAACTGGCAAGTATATTGGATGGCTGCTCTGTCCTTGGAGAGAAGCAGGATATGAAGTGGATAAAGGGTGCTTATGCTAAATAAAAATAAAATTAAAAAAAAAAGTCAGAATCTGGTGTGTATAGGTAAGAACAGACACAGCTCAACCTGCTCTACATGCACCCAGAGATGCTCTGATGATAACAAAGGTTCCTCCTTGTAGTATCATATATTTTTTTAATGTGACCCTGTTCAAATTACCCTTTTCGAACTGACTGCTTAGTAGGGGCTGTCTAGGTAGGAAATGTGATCCTCTTTGTCACAGGCTCTGTCAATGTGTGAATGGAACTGCTAAATTGATTTACAGTGTTTTGCACAGCTACTTCTGGACATGCAAGGGTAGAGTTACAGAACAATTAGTGTGAAGACATCAGTGGTATTTTATTTATGAAAGGTCTATTCACATTCTGTAATTAGACCAATGTAACCACAATTATTTATGAGCTGTAGTTGGCAAAAAATATTCTCAAAAAGTTAATTACAGTAGCCAGTGACCAAGGAAATCCTGATCTGTAAATGTTTTGTAGCTAAACCAACATTACTTAAATAGATGCTTTCATTAAGAAGTTTTTATAACCTCCCTACTTCTTGCATTGGACATGCTCAGAGAGCATATATAGAAGAGATGATGCTCTTCAGATGCAGAAGTGGAATATGTACATGTTCTTAGCCCCAAACAAGCTTAAAGCCTCACTTAAGATGATTTCAGTTAACTCTTTTTCCTTTTCTTTGCCATGGAACAAGGGGGTGTACACATACTTTCAGCAAACACACTGTTTGTGTTATCTTAGTCTTCACAGATAAAGTCTTCATACCTTCTTCCTGATTCTTTGGGAAGTTTTGCCTCGCTGAAGGCCAAACAGTCAACTGTGATCTGAACATGAGCATTTTTAAGGTGCCCTAGTTCTCAGATTAAGATTCAAATTATCATTTGTTTCCCTGAGATCCCTGAGAGTTTTCACATTCAGAAATACAGCACTTTTGCTTCCTTACATTCTTATGTGAATAAAGTGACTTGAATGTACAGCTTATTTAGCAGATGCTGGTACTTGCTGCTATTTATGTGTATGGTATTTAATTATTTTTTAAGAATTTTCAGAGTCACTAAGTAAGCACAGGTATCTGTCCTCAATTGCCTGTACTGTAGGAAGGTAAAGGTCCTTTCTCTCAGTTTCAGGGGGTTTTTTAAGGCAAAAGGATTTTTCAGCCAAGACTCTTAACAGCAATATTTTCACTGTCTCTGTCAGCAGCAAGGCAAAATATAGAGTGAAAGCTGACCAAACTTGAGGGAAAGTGCTAATGGAAGAGAGGTGACTGAGCTGTTGTTTCCTTCAGGCTTGTATTTTGGTTTGAAGGATGTTATCCTCACATAGTTGGTTCAGATTTGATCCCAAATTTAGGCTGTAGCTTGTGGTCCATCCATCCAGGTACCTCCTTGAAGACAGGTTGTTGTGTCACATAGCCTGGATTTGAAGGCTTTGTGGGAGGGAGAGGCTGAGGCAAACCTACCCAAGCAGCTTGGCCTCCATCACTGGGGATGAAACAAGAGTGAGTCACACAAAAATTTATGCCAACTGATGGCAGCCAACAGGAATACCTTTTGAAATCAGCTTTCTACTGTGTGGGTAGAAGTGGTCCTTACTGCAAATACAGTCAGATTGCCTTGAATTTGCTTTCACAGCCCCTGTTCCCTTTTTAGTGGCTGGGGAGAGAAGTCATGGAGCCATGCAGGCAGCATGCATTTGGTCATTGCTCCTGGGGCTGTCTCCCCATGGGGCAAGAGAATGGGAGACTTGTTGGGACATGAGGCAGTCTGAGCTGAACTTGCACTGTGTCTATCACCTTTGCTAGAGAAACTTTAGATAACATGCAAAAACTGCCAGAGAAAGCATCCAGATGAAAGGGGATTTTTTTTTTTGGTATAGTTTCCTTTTGCTTTCTCAGGTATATAAAAAAGAAAACAAAAGAAACCAAACAAAAATAAAAATAGGCCTTTTAAATGCTAGAAATAGTTTTTAAAAAGTCAGTTATTCCACTGATCTTCAAATCTTCTAACACTGTTATTGTCAAGTATTTCTTCGGGTATCTTTGGCATGATGTGGAAAACAAAGGTCACTATGGTAAAATAAGAGGTTGGCAACTTGTGTTGATAAACTTGTTAATATTTAGAACATGATAAAAATCTCTCGTCTCTTGTTCAGTTTCATTTGTTGTAACACTTTCTGAGAGGTTTGCATGAATCTGAATCCACAGTGGACAACTGAGACACTTGCTTTACTGGACAATTATTTAAGACTCAGGATGGTACAGGTAAGCTTAACCTTTATATATTGCATTTACATTCTCATTGAAGCAGACCAGTCTGTATATCTAATAATAAACACTACTAATTCCCTTGATAAACTGCAGGTTTATCCCCTTGTTTCCAGTCCCTTTTCTTATCTGATCTCTACTCATGCATGGTGTTGGTTTTTTCCTCTGATCAATCAGTTTGCCTTTGTTATACATCTCAAGGGTTGCTGAATGAAGGTTGGTCTCAAATAGCACTTGCTTTTGAAGGTCTGATTGCTTGATTTAAGGACTTGAAAGCTCTTGGCTGGTTTATAATTCAGTGATTGTTTGTTTTGGTTTTGGTTGGGTATTTATTTGTTGTTGTTGTTTGGTTATGTTTTGTCGGGCCTTTTTTTTTTACCCTTCCTATATTACATGCATTTGTGTATGTTCTTTCTT